>PVKA01020198.1:0-40777 GCA_004027165.1 Ctenomys sociabilis | reverse complement strand
TTATATCACAGATTCAATAATTATTTACCTAGTGGATGACCATAGCACTAAAAGCCGACATAATATCCTGTCCCACCACCAATAGTGCAGATCTTGCCTCTCATATAATTATGTAGAAGCACAGCGTTATCTAACCCAACTGTACTGTCTATACACACACAGGATGATTTTTCCTTTCTACAACCCTTCCTTTGTCTACTTAACAGTCTTTGCATGTTCCAGGCTTCTTCTGCCTGGGGACGATTCCCTCACCTTGTTTTCTGGTTGCCATGAATTAGACAGTTTGTCTCTCACACACACTTCTGCAGTACCTCTCCTGGGAGCTTGCTGACTATAGATTCTCAAACTTCAGCCACATTAAACTTCTCCTTTTTTAATTTGTAGGTATTAGGTATTGTGTTCAGCAACAGGAAAGATAAATTATACAGCCATTTTAGAGAAAGTAGTAAAAGATTTTTTTGAAGCATAGTATATAAAAAGAGTGGTCTATAAAGTGAGATAGATTTGGGTTTGAGCACTTGTGATGTCTTCTCTTTGGGGGGTATTCAGCAAGTTACACATAAATTCTGCTTTCATCTACTATGAGAAAAATAACATTACTGCCTTCCTCATAAAGTGTTGTAAAGAGTAAATGATATCATGCATGAAAAGAGGTTATTCATATACATGGCTTGAACTAAAAATAAAATAACTAGTTAAGTCATTGGTATATTCCTCACTTCATACCTCTCAAACCTTCTAATGTAAATATATCATTCATTTTTATAAATTTGAAAATGAAAGCAAGTCAGCTATATAAGCCTTTGCTGAAAGCATGTGCTGAAACAAGGACTGCATGTAAACTCCTTCAACTCTGTAAGATAAAGTTATTTTTCTCCAAGTGTTCTACCTTGACATATACTGGCTCTTTTAGAATGATATGTATATTTAAATTATATATATATATATATATATTATAGAATGATATGTATATTTAAATTATATATATATATATATATCACTTCCATTGGAAGGGCTCCACCATCGTGCCATGCCCCTTGGAGTGTTTGTGCATGTGTGGAAAATCTCACATCAAAACCCAGGATTGCTCCCTCGTGTCCTGTGATCACCTGAGCATTACAGCTACTAAAAGAACCTGATTCCACTCAGTACTCCAGAACAGTGCAGAGATAATTGGGCTGTGTAAGGAGCTAGCCCATGACCCCAGCTTTGTTAGCAACATGCTTTAATTATCAAAGCCACTCAGTCACAGGTGGCTGTGGGCCATGCAAATGTTCTGCATCTCATTTCCTGAAAATGTCAATGTTTGAGAATATAAATATTACTTATAGTACCTTGGTAATTGTACAGGTACTAATGGAATCATTTTATGGTATTGATTCTCAATAGCTCATTTTTTATAATCAGCTTAACTTCATCTTCTAGAATACCAAGTACTAATTCCAGTCTGAAACATAGTGCAAGAAAATGACTTCAGCTTAGCCTGCTTCTACTTTAAATCATTAAAGAAGTGCAGTGGGTATATATAAATCATAAATAAATGAATTATTCTTAGCCTCTTCCAGATTTTCATGTTCTTGCAAATTGATATTCTTCTCTTCAATCTGTTTCTAGTATAAGGGATATTTTCCTTTGAGATATGACCAATAATTTTCCCACTTATAGACATTTTCTTTTCCATTTCAAGAGAAGCACCGTTTCTCGGGGGATAGTAGCCTTAGTGAAGAGCCAAGAATGCAATTGGAGGAACTCTAGGGAGAATGAAGGGTTTTTTGATGAGTTAAGATAATCAGTGAATAAAGCCCCTTCTTCTTCCTTGAGTAGGATGACACCAAGGCTTAAAGTGTATTCGTCTGATGAATTGAAAACTATTATCTATGAGATAAAAAAATGAGCAATAGCAAGTAAGGTGAACAGTTGTAGGAATATATAGATACAATAATGAAAGATCATGTATATTGTTCCATACCCTTAACCAAACATTTCACTTTTATCATAGCACCAAATTGTCCCAATTTTTAGATAATGGGACTTTTATTATATCATGTTATAGATGTTGCAGAACTTGAAAGGCTTCTCCAGGGTCATATCACCACTATGAAGTCTCAAACCCAGTTACCCCATTCCAGAGCTCACAGTCTGACCACTGGGTATCAGTGTTTACGAGAATGCACAGGAGAGAATAGGCTTTGCAGTTGAATTTTGTTTCAAATCTTGTCTCTGGGCCCTTGGATAAGCTATTGCACAACTGAGCTTCATTTCCCCTAGCTTAAAATAGAGATATTTAGTACTTATCTTTTATCAAGGAGAGAATATATTAGAAAAATAGATATGCTTTGCAAACTATGATGTGAACTATGTGGATGATAGTTAAAAATACTATTATTTTGCTATTAGCTTAGTGATCCTAAGCCATTAGTTATACTACTTCAACTGTGAAAATTTTATTACTTTCAGGAGCATTCACCTATTACCTTTTGTACTTCACTTTCCTGAGATTTATAAGGTTCAAAGAAATAATGCCCTATTTTGGGGCCGAGAAACTGGCTCAATAGAATAAACACCTCCCTGCAAGTGTGAGGGACTGCATTCAATTCCTGATTCTGCAAAAAAGAAAAAGAAAAAAGAAATCAAAAAGAAGTAATCAGAGACAATGGGGCCAACTCCACCATCTTCCTCGATCCTGCCCACACCTGCCCAGCCAGAGCGACCAGCCTGAGACAGCAGGGCTGACTCCTGCAGCCTCCTGGATCTGCCCCAAGCCCTCCCAGTGATTGGGAATTTGCACGACTCACCAGGCTTCCCAAATCAGTGTGTGTGTGGTGAGTTTGAGGGAGAGTGGATCCCCACCCCCAAGTCCTCCAAGCCAATTGCAAGCCTGAAACCTCAGGGCCCACTCACCAGCAACTCCCGTATCCCCTGGCCTAAAGCGCGCTGAGCAAGTGGGAACTTCCTCAACTCCCTGGACATCAATGTTTGGTGAGTGGAGAGCTCCAGGCTAGCCGCACCAGAAAGACACTTCCCAGCACTCACCAATCCCACCCTACATTCCCAGACTCAGGACAGCTATGCCTGTGAGTGAGAATTCCAGGCCTGCTGTGCCGGAGGGACCTTTCCCAGCCTTCTCCGATTCTAGCCTGCGGCCCCGGACCCATCACACCTTGGCTGACCCAGCACAGCTTACCCAGTGAATGAGAACATCCACTATCCTTTTGGGACTCCAGTGGACCAACCAAGGCCCAGGCCCGCCCACCTAGAGAGTGACCTGCCTGAGACAGGAGGGCCGACACCAGGAATTTTCCAGATCTTCTCCCCAAAGACAGCCAAGACAGTAGGAATTTTCACTCCTCGCTCTACATCAGGTATGGTTCATGCTCTCCTGACCAGGGAACCAACAGAGGGGAATCAGAGGAGCTGCAGCAAAAAAAGAACTGAACACACAGCTAGATCCAGGACAGGCATAGCTGGATAATCTCAAACTTAATAGACTGGCACCCAAATTTCATTACACACTGAGGTTATAGCTGCACCAAAGCTCTACACCAAAGGTCAGAGGTCAGTGCTATAAAAAATGACAAGGACAAGGAGAAAAACACAATTTCAGGCCTCTAGTCCACCAGAAAGTGCAGAGGTCACTAGCTCAGCTGAAATGAAAGAATTAACAGATATAGCAGAAAAAGAACAACAACAGAAAGGTATAGAGGAAATCAGATGAGAATTAATTCCTCAAATAAAAAAAGAAATATCTGAATACATAGTATCTGAAATAAAGAATCAAATCCAGAAACATCAGGGGGAAAACCAATGCTCACCCAGAACAAGTGCAGAGAGAACTATTTCAGCTGAAATGTATGAATTAATAGCATCTGAAGCAAAGAAACAACAGCAGAATGGTCATGAGGAATGCAAAGCAGAAATAATTTCTGAAATCAAAATAGAATTCTTTGACAAAAATAATTCTTTGAAATCATAGCATCTGCAATACAGGAACAAGTTGGAAATATACAGAGGAAACCCAACTTGGGAAAACTCTGCAGAAAAAAATTAACAATTAGCTCTAAAGAAGACATAGATAAAAAAAAAGTTGAGGAGATAAGAAATATGATGAATTCTTTGAATGAGAAATACAGAAAAGAAATAGAACACAAGAAGCAGAGTCAAAGAGCTATAGAAGAACTAAAAACAACTATTACGAGTCTACAAAGCTGAGAGAAAGTGAAGACTGCAGCTATTGAAAAAGTGAGAAAGGATCTCTTAAAAACAATGAGAATGCAAGAAAAAATAATCCATCACCTGCAAGATTATGCCAGGATGAACAATGTATGAATAATTGGTATTAATGAGATTGAAAGAGTCAATACAAATGACCTAAAAAGAATTTGGGGAAAGGTAATCGCAGAAAACTTCTGAAATATGAGGAAACAATCCAACATTCAGGTAACCGAAGTATACAGAACACCAAGTAACTTCAACCCAAGTAAAAACACACCAGATATATAATAATCAAGATACCAGAAATCCAATACAAAAACAATATACTGAAATATGCCAGAGAGAAGATGCAGATCACATTCAAAGTAAAATCCATCACAATTATAGCCGACTTCTCTACACAAACCATGAAGGCAAGCAGAATATGGAGCACAGTTCTTCAAGTTCTGCATGATAGCAAATTCCAGCCCAGACCATTACACCCTACAAAACTCTCTTTCTAGTTTGATGGAGGATTGAAACACTTCCATGACAAAGAACAACTAAAGTATGTCATGATGACAAAGCCATCTGTACACAGGCTGCAGAAAGATGTTCTAGAGAGAGACCACAATGACCAGAACTCCATGAATGAGAACTGAAGTAACCCACTAAACAGGACAGACAATCAAACACAAGATATAAAGGAGTAAACAGCAGCAGGTAAATAACATGACAAATATAAGTCAACACATTTCAATTTTAACCATGAATGTAAATGGACTCAATTCACCAATTAAGAGAAATAGACTGGCACCGTGGATTAGGAAACAAAATCCAACAATATGCTGTACACAAGAAACACACTTAACTCAAAAGGACATTCATAGGCTCAAAGTCAAAGGATGGAAAACAATACTACATGTCCCAGCACCTCAGAAAAAAGCAGGAGTAGCAAATCTGTTCTCAGACAATCTCAAGTTCAAACCAAGAAGGATCAAACGACACAAACAAGGCCACTATATATTGGTCAGTGGAAAAATTGAAGAGCAAGAGGTAAGACTCATAAATATCTATGCACCAAACACAGGAGCACCCAACTATGTAAGATAAATCTTAAAGGACTTGAAAAACCTAATATATAAGAACACAGGAGACCTTAACACACCATTATCTCAAAAAGATAGATCAAGTGGACAAAAAATTAACAAGGAAGTAGCAGAACTGAACTAGAGCTTGGAATAAATGGAATTGGTGGACAAATACAGAGTGTTCCACCCAACCACAGCTGAATACACATTTTTTTCCAGCTGCACACGGGTCATTTTCCAAAATAAGTGACGTACTAGTCCAGAGGACACGTGTAAGTATATGCAACAAAACAGGAATTATACCATGCATATCATCTGACCATAGTGCAATGAAACTGGAACTAAATGATGGAAGAAACCAGAGAAACCAGATAATTCATGGAAACTAAAGATCGCCCTACTTAGCAATCAATGAGTCACAGAAGGAATTAAACAAGAAATTCAACAATATCTACAATTCAATGAAAATTCAGGCAAAACTTCCTGGAATTTATGGGATGCGATGAAAGTAGTTCTTAGAGGGAAAATCATAGCAATGAAATCACACATTAGGAAAACAGAACGGGAGCAAATACACACCCAAAGGTGGCACCCCTGACATCTAGAAGAGCAGCAAATGAAAGCCAGAGCGCAAAGATGGGAAGAAATCATAAAGATCAGAGGAGAAATTAATTCAATTGAGATGAAGAAAACAGTTCAAAGAATCCACAAATCAAAAAGTTGGTTCTTTGAAAGACTAAATAAAGTTGATAAGCCTCTTGCCAACCTCAACAAAAAGAGGCAAAAAATTCAAGTTCATGCATTTAGCCCCTTTGTCGAAGATGGCTGAGTGTTTTTGTAGATGCCTCTGTGACTTCTAATCTACTCCACTGATCCTCAGGCCTATTTTGTTGCCAATACCATGTAATAAGGAATGAAAAGTGTGAAATCACCACAGACCCAGGGGAAATTAAGGAGACTATCAATAGTTACTTCGAGAATCTGTACCCTCACAGAATAGAAGACACAGAAGAAATGGACCAATTCCTCGAAAAGTACAAATTACCAAAACTGAACCAAGACGATATAACAACTCTCAATAAGCCAATAACAGCCAAAAAAAAAAAAAAAAAAAAAAAAAAAAAAAAAAAAAAAAAAAAAAAAAAAAAAAAAAAAAAAAAAAAAAAAAAAAACAAAAAAAAAAAAAAAAAAAAAAAAAAAAAAAAAAAAAAAAAAAAAAAAAAAAAAAAAAAAAAAACGTAATAAAAAGCCTATCGACAAAGAAAAGTCCAGGTCTATATGGATTCACAGCTGAATTCTAAAAAAAAAAAAAAAAATTATAGAAGATATAATCCCTACACGCCTCAAAATCGTCAATGAAATTAAAAAAGAAGCAGTCCTCCCAAAATAATTTCTGGAGGCAAGTATTATACTGATTCCAAAACCAGGGAAAGACACAACCAAAAAGGACAACTATGAGCCAATCTCCCTCCAGAACATAAATGCAAAAACTCCTCAACAAAATCCTAGCAAATAGTATACAGCAAATCATCAAGAAGATCATACACCATGATCAGGTAGGATTCATCCCAGGGATGCAAGGATAATTCAATATTCTAAAATCTATCAGTGTAATAGACTATATTAATAGACTGAAATCTAAAAACCACATTATCATCTCAATTGATGCAGAGAAAGCTTTTGAAAAATTCCAACATTCATTCATTCATTTTCAAAGTCTTACAGAAAATTGGAATAGATGGACTCTACCTTAACTTGATAAAAGCCATCTATGACAACCCAAAAGCTAATATAATCCTAAATGGGGAAAAATTGAAATATTTTACTATTAAATCAGGTTCAAGATAAGGATGTCATCTATCATCCCTCCTATTCAATATAGTCTTGGATTTATTAGCAACAGCCTTTAGAAAAGAGGGAGAAAAAAAACCGTATAAGAATAGGTAAAAAAGTTAAATTATCTCTATTTGCAGATGAGATGATACTTGACTTGGAAGACCCCAAAAATTCCACCAAGAAACTACTAGAACTGATATGGAAATTCAGTAGCATAGCAGGATACAAAGTCAATATTCAAAAGTAAATTTTATTACTCTATACAGATAACAAGCACACTGAAAAGGAAACAATAGAAAAAATAATACCGTGGAAAATCAAATACCTTGGAATTCACTTAACCCCAAAAGTCAAAGATCTTTTCACGGAAAATTACAACACTCTAAGAAAGGAGATTATAGAGGATTTAAGAAAATGGAAAGATATTCCATGTTCTTGGTTAGGAGGAACCAACATCGTGAAGATGGCCATACTCTCAAAATTGCCATACAGATTTAATGCAATCCCTATCAAACAGCCACCAACATACCTCCCAGACCTAGAGAAATTGTTCCTAAAATTTATTTTTAAACACAAACGACCTAGAATAGCAAAGGCAATCTTGGTCATAAAGACAAGGCAGGAGGCATCAGAATTACTGACTTTAAATTATACTACAAAGCCACTGTGATAAAATCAACATGGTATTGGCAAATAAGTATACCTGAGGAAAAATGGAATAGATTAGAAGACACAGAGGTATATACGAACACACGCAACCATCTGATCTTTGACAAAGAGACCAAACATCTTTACTGAAAGAAAGATAGTCTCTTTAACAAATGGTGCTGGAAAACCTGGCTTTCTACATGCCAAAAACTAAACTTGACCCAGCTCTATCACCATACATTAAGCTGAATTAAAAGTGGATTAAAGATCTAAACATTAAAACAGAAACATTCAATATCCCGAAAGAAAAAGTAGGATGAGCTCTTCAAGACATAGGGGTAGGCAAAGAGTTCATGAACAAACATATATTTGCACATGAAACACTGGAAAGAATCAACAACTGGGATCAACTCTTCTTGAGGAGTTTCTGCATGTCAAAAGAAATAGTAAACAGAGTGAAAAGACAACCCACAAATTTTGAAAAAATCCTAGTTAATAAACAGTCAGACAAAGGTCTGCTTTCTAGAATAAAGAAAGAATGAAGATATAACAGGGCCTCATATTTAAAGTCCCAATTCAGAAATGGGCATCTGAGATGAATACACACTACTCAGAGGATGAAATTAAACAAGTGAGTAAATATATGAAAAATGCTCCATATGGCTAGTCATCCATGAAATGCAAATAAAAACAACACTGAGATGCCATCTCACTCCAGAAAGAATGGCTATCATAAGGAAATCGACCAACAACAAATGTTGGAGAGGTTGTGTGGAAAAGGGAACACTTTTCCACTGCTGGTGGGAGTGTAGACTGTTACAATCACTGTGGATATCAGTGTGGAGACTCCTAAAAAGAGTAGGACTGGAAATCCCATTGAAGCTGGCTATTGCCCTACTGGGATTTTTCCCAGAACTGAGGACATTGTATCAAAGTAATATATGTGTACCTATGTTTATAGTAGCACAATTTGTGATAGCAAAAACTTGGAAACAACCAAGATGTCCATCACATGAGGAATGGTTGAAAAAGATGTGGTATTTATATATGATGGAGTAGCAGTTAGCTTTAAAGAATGATAAGCTTGAAGAATTTATATTGAAGTGAATGCCACTTGAACATATACTCGTACATGAAATAAAGCAGATACACATGTGCAAATATCATATAGTCTCCCTAGTATAAGAAGTCAAAAGCAGAAATACAAATAGAAATGTACAACAACAACTAAAATCAATTGAGTCACATAGGGCAAAGTGAACTGCATATGCTGCAGGGTACTCATCAGTTTTTCTTCTGGATGCTTAACAACCTAAGTTGACCGATCAAAATTGGAGAAATAGAAGAGCCGCAAGGCCAACCAACATTTTGGCCCTAGCCTTTCAAGGTCAGCGAAGACTCAGGACATAGGTAAACCTGTACTGTAACATCATGAAACTCAATTGTGCCCCTAATTTTCTGAACAAGGAGATTATGAAGCTACAGAGCAAAGAGATCAATGATCTATAGTGTGCCTGGGGAGAATCACATGGAGAGAAAACTTTTTCTCAGGCTCTCATAGAGAGAAAACTTGTCAAGCATTGGCCATGACTCATCCATATGGATGACACAAAGAATCTACGGAGTACAGTACAAGATTACAAGATAAACCCTGATGGGACTTTACTGACCTCATCAGAAACAAAAACTATATGTTTTAGTACATAGGTCTTGCTCTATCTCAGTCTTAACAATCCAGCAGAAAAGTATAAAAATGAAGTATATAACACAGGACCATAATAGTAAGTTGAGCTGTAAATGGCTATAGTTAACAACTTCTTCAGATAACTTGCTATTATTGTGGAATGCTGGACTGTGTTGGATTGTGTCGCCAAGTTCAGGCACCTACATTGGTTTAGTGACAATTGAGTGCCCATCTTTGACAGGTGTAGACAAATAAAGGAGTATAGAAAGGAAGAATCATGATGTGTGTGTAGACAGTATGGTTAGAATAAATATGCCGTGCCTCTGCATAATTGTATGAGAAGCAAAATTTGCACTAATAGTGGTTGTACAAGATATTATGTCAGCTTGTAGTACTATGAACAACCACTAGGAGAATAGCAAGGTAGAAAGTATTAATTATTGAATCTGTGATACAATTCAGATATAAAAAAATAAACAGCTACACTCTCTTAATTTACTGATAAGAGACATCTGCTATAACAATATCTGTAAGTATAATATCATGTATGCACCTTGTATGACACCAAAACATTATGAAAAGTTTACAATGTATGTATTTATCAAATCTGTCCTGTTAATATGTCTTGAAACTGTCTCATTGCTATTTTTAATTCAATAAAATAAAATAAAAGATAAAAAATAAATAATCAACAATTTACAAAATATGAAGAATTTAGGGCTGTTGACATAGCTCAATGTACTAAGAGCTTGCTTATGCAAGCACAGGGACCAGAATTCTAGTATTGTCACCTCATGCGGTGCCTGTTCAGGCCATGCTGTCCTTTCCTCTGGGACTTAGAGTGGTGAGGCACACGTGCAATCCCAGCGCTGGAGAGGCTGAAAACAGGAGGATCACAATGAGTCCTAGGTGTACAGTGAGACCTTGTTCCAAATACATATGAAATGTGAAGACATTTAAGTCTAAGAGTAGGGAGCAGCTCTACTTGTACAACTGATACTTGTCAGCCAAATATGGTGAATAGTGGAGGTACACTTTAGCTGTAAACTGAAATGTAAATTTGTATGTTATATGATTGATGACATAATTGATGATATGATTTATCTTTTCATCCTATCATAAAGGTGTGTGTATGTGCATGCATGTGTGTGTATCTGCTTCCATGTTGAAAAGAAAGGGGCACACAGTGAGAAGACAAAGTTTGACCAAAATATCAGCCATGTGTCAGATTGAATATTTGTACATTAAATTTGAAATCTCAAAATAATAAAAGCTCATATTTATGAAATAAAAACTATATAATGAACCTGAGAATATGATTGCTTTGTGGATATATCAGCTTTTTGCTCCCAAATGATTTCCTGGAGGAGAGTAAGGTAAACAACCACACATACATTCATGAAAGTGGTAGAGTTTGTAATGATTCCTATAAAGCTATAGTAAATTTAGGTATTCATAGGAAATGTGTGTAATATTTTCAATCCAATAAAAGATGTGAATAGGAGAAAAGTCTTTCACTCCATCACTGTCTGTGAAGTTGGAGGTGAGAGCACCATTCCAGCCTTGGAAATTTGAACAAGTATTATGGGAGTATGAAGCCCCTCATGCTGGCCTTGAAAAGTGTGCAGCAGTTTTGCAAAGAAAATACAGAGTAAAGGAAAGGAAAGAAGAAAAAATTATATAGTACCAGTCAATTAACATACATGTACTTCTTTAGAAACTATAAATGACTTTAAGAATTAAAGACACTGTAAGAGTTTTATATTTAAAAAATTAGTATTCAGAGAAAAGTCTTAATTTTCAATGTTTTTGCTTAACTAAGCTTATACAATCCTCAATTCATGCAATCCTGTGGATAAAAGGAACTGATATTTGCTAAGGTGATTGAAAACTCACTCAAATTACTTAATTATGAAAAAAGTAAATTGTAGACTTAAGATTCCAAAACCCTTAAATTTTAAATCATTGTACCATGTAGATGCAGTATATTTTAGTATCGGAAGCAAAGCCAGTAGAAATAACCCTTTTTGGGGAAGGCAGCTCATGCCCATAAATAACCCCAGCACACGAGAGGCTGAGTCAAGAGAACAGCTTCACTTTTAAAGACAGGCTGAGCTACAACACAAGTTAGAGAACAATTTGAACCACATAGTGAAACTTGACTCAAAAAACAAAAATAAAAAAAGCAAACACTAGGGTTAAAAGTGTCAAGTCTTTGTTTCAGAAACACCACATAATAATGTTCATAGTGAAGAGATGAATAAATTATTCATTATTTTCTCTAAGAGAAAATCAGAGTGCTGATTCTGAAATATTAGGCATTTCACAGCAGTAGACATTTGTATCTACTGTCTACTATAATGATTTATCTAATTTATTTTGATACTATACTTGCACATGTAGACTTCTGCTTATACTAAATATCAAGCTTTCTTCATTATCTAGAATTTTTCTGCTTTAATTGTTGGAGTTTAAATTTTTAAGTCAAGTTTAAAATTTTGATAGATGACATAAATTTTACTTTCTGGTAGATAATTTCAGCAGAGTTACTGAACTTTTTTAGTTTTTAATTATCTAAGACTAACTGCTAGAATCTTGTATTTTGCATTTATTTCCTATTTATTATTAAATAAAAATAATAGATGACATTTACTGAGTGCCTCCTATGTGACTTTTATTGATTGAGCTAGATGTGGTGTCAAGGTCTCCTGTGGCCACAGCTAGAGATTTGGGAGGCAGTTGGACAGTGGATGTGTCATGGGATTAAGGAGCTATGCTGGCTCAGTTAGGCTGGCATAGATATGGGTGTATCCACTGGGAGCCCAGCCTAGGATAGGGTGGCACATCCCAAAGGCTCACCTCTAGGACTGGTGCTTGTTGCTTTCTGCCCTCCTTACTGTGTGCTGTTTGACCTCTGCCATGTCACTGGACCCTGCTGTCCTTTCTTGGCACCATCAGACTGTGCACTGGAGCTTGTTCAAACCTGGAGCTAAAACAAACATTTCATCCTTTAACTTGGAGTGTTGGTTATTTTGTCTTGCAACGAGAAAGTAACTAACAGAGTAATGTTTCAGGTTAAGTAAATATTTAAACATTGCCTAATAATGTTTAATATAATCATCGTAATATTTTGTTACTTGGTAATATTTTGTATCTTTATGCCAAGAAAAAATAGTAAGAAAGAGGCAGATATTTAAAAGCAGGAAAATCTTGCACCTAATTATAGAGAGGTCTTCAAGCCCTATGTCTATTACTAGCTCTTTAGTTTTTGAAAATATACACTATAAATACAATAGTACAAATTCTTCATAAAATGAGATAATTTCTGATGAGTACATTAGGCAGGCAAAAACAATCTGGTAAAATACAAATAATAATGGTAAAGCAAACCAGTTTTAGAGACCAATATTTTCAGTAGGGTTTATTTACCAATATTTCAATCCATATAAAAACCTGTTTACATATTTCTGAAAGTAAAAATGAGGATTTCATTCTATGCCTAATTAACAGAGTTGATGTTGCAAATCTAATGAAACAATGAGTGTGAAATGATTTAATGATCCGTATACTACAAAAATACTGTGTAAATGTAGCTGCCATTTCTTATTTGCAATTTAAGATAACTGTAAGCTCTTTCCTGTTTGAGATTTCTTCTTGAGGGAAAAGCAAACCAAAGGAATGAGAAATATGTCTTATGTGATGTTAAAAAGAGAGAATGATTGTGTTTTAACTCTAAAAAGATGCTATCAAGTTTCATCAAGCTGAGCAGTGGGGCAATGATTCCAAAAGGTGCATAGACTACAGCATATAGACCATAGAGTTGGTGCTGTCTGACTTAGAAGAAAAACAAACTGAAGAGAGATTTCTGTTGGGGAGAGAAATTTTGTGGATTGTCAAGGTGCTAAAACTCTCGTGAGGATTATCATATTAAGTTCTTAATGCGCTCATCTCTAGAGAGCAGGCATCTATCTGTCCAAGATCACTTAGACACTCAACTGCTGGAGGGAAAATGGAAGATTTCCAGCTGTGCAGGATGCACTTCAAGATCCCCTCCAACTGTTATTTTATTACTCATCAATTATATTGCACTTGACAACTTTTCAGGTTTTAAAAGGAATTGATATGTTTCTTGAAGCTTTTTCATGTTTGTACTTTCACGTCATTACTCCTGGTTACAGTTCAGAAAATCTGGATAGAAAGTAGACTCTACATGGGGCCAGGGAGATATCTCAGTAGAATAAGCACTTGCCCGGGAGAGCAAGACACTGAGTTCAATCCCTGGTACCAAAAACAAAAAAAAAAAAAAAAAAAAGAAAAGAAAAAGAAAGTGGTCTCAGCATTCTGTAGGAGGACATAATCTACAGCTGGCATTTGGCATGACTAAGTTTGTAATGTTTAGAAACAGTCAGAAAGAACACTGGGTATTATGATTCATTACATAGAAAAATTTCATCACATAATAGTAGAGACGGCAGAAATCATTACAAACTTATGATAATGATTTTCTTGTGATATACCTGATGATTCAATTTCCAAGTTGTGCATGATTATATTTTTGGTAGGAATTTTTGTTTATTTGAAATATTTTTCTTATTTGAATAACTGAGTTTTCAGGAAACTGTCTGAGTTGGGTCTAACTTATTCTGACATATACTCTATAATGAATATCATTACAGATAAACATCAGTATTTTTTTCAAAAGACAATTCAGCATGTGAATCAATGATCCAAAATGCCACAAGTCTGAGGGAAAATTAATTCAAAGTTGTTTATCTTCATAATTGTTGTCATGTGTAGTCCCATGGTGACTTTCTGGCTAGTAGCGTCTTAGTTACCAGATATCATATTATTCAAGTGATCAATGTCTTAAGGTTTAAATGTTTGAAAATTAAACCCCAAATAGAACACTGCTTTACACATCAAGTAAAAGGCTTTTTCTTTATAATATGCTATGGATACAAGGTGGATACCTTATGAAAATGAAATAGGACTCTGATATGTTCCTGTCACTGTCCAAATCATTGTGTGAAGAATGATTCATATTTGCATTGTGTTCTGAGGACACGAATATGATACAATAATGAAATGACATCAAGTTCTGATTAAAAGAGAACTCCTACTTGGCAAATCTCATCTCCTTGTTAGAACCATGATATGTTTGTTCACATGGCAAGCCATCTATTTCTATGAAGTCTAATTTTCTAAATTTGATCTCAATATTGACAAATGAAAGAAACTTCATTTCAGAAGTGGCTTTCTTTTTCAGAAAGGCAGAGAAAAAAGAAAGGCAGAAAAGGGGTACTAACATGATTCTACTTGCATCTAAGTTCACAGAGTACAGTAGAATATAACAACATACATTATGAAATTTCAACACAGTGTCAATTTCCACTCCCCTTGCTTCATATTTGCTTTCCAATGAGAAAACAAATAGCAGTGATGATAAACAAGAAGCATAGAAGCAGAATCAGGAGTGATGTTCAAGACAATCACCCCAAGCCACAGAGAGGACCCTCAGAATCCTGATTACTGAGCACTGGTTGTGCCCTGGGAGCTGTTGTGTGGAGCCATGATAGCTGGGCACACTTGTTCACATTCCAGACAAGAGACTGAGGTAACCAAGAGCTAAGAGGAAATTCCTTAAAATGATAAAAACTCATGATAAGACTGAATCTAGGCTTGGAATCATTTCATGGTCCATACAGGTAGAAATATGTCACTGTGATTGATTTGTATGTTACTCAGACTTACAGAATGTGTTTATAAATCAAGGCTTTACGTATAAATTATTATCATTCACATTGATTTATAAGCCTGCCCTTTAATCCATCCTACCTTATGTTTGTTTCTCGTTCTTGGAGTAGATCCTGGTGGATTAAGTAAAGTTAATCTTGAAACACAGCTCATCTTCTGCTGAGCTAAGTATTAAACATGTGAAAGGTTTAATAAACATAATCCACTATGTTTAAAAGAATTATTTTGGCCATTTTAATATTGCATGATATAATTCCAGCATTCTGTTAGTCTGAGGCAAGAGAATTTCTGTTTTGGAGTTTGGGGCCATCTTTCTCAAAATGGAGCATACAAAAAAGGATGTTCAAGCCGGGCATGGTGGCGCATGCCTGTAATCCCAGCACTTGGGAAGCTGAGGCAGGAGGATTGTTGTGAGTTCGAGACCAGCCTGAGCTACAAAGTGAGCTTAAGGCCAGCCTGAGCTGCATATTGAGACCCTGTCTCAAAAAGACAAAAAAAAAAAAAAAAAAAAAAGGATGTTCATATCTAAGGATGTAGCTCAATGCAAAGACCCTGTGTTCAGTCTTTTACACACACACACACACACACACACACACACACACACACACACACACACTATAAATGAAAGGAAAAATTGATTGCAATAGCTCTCTAGTCAGTATTATTTTCAAGCTGGGAATATAGCTCAGTGGCATAAGCACATGTCTGGCAAGCACAAGGTCCTGAGTTCAATCCCTGGTGTTGACAAAAAGTACTACCTTTGAAATCCATTGCAAAGGGGCATTTGCCACTTATCTTCCATGCACCAGAATGGTGTCACAAATCAGAAGATGAGATGCAAATCAGTTACAATGCAGGCTCAGTCAGCCTACATTGGATAGAGAAAAGAATGCTAATGTGTTTTTTAATTTAAAAAAGATAAAGGAATCTTCCCACCAAGAAGGCAAAATGATGTGATTCTTATGTGCTAATCTCATAGGAAAAGCTTACCTAATGTAAGCTGATTCATAGTATCTTAGAATAAAAATGAGTGTTTTACCTAAATTATATCTGAAATCCATTTTCACTCCTGAGTGTTATGATTCTGGTACTCCAAACAAATGCTTTGCTCGTCTCTATCCACAGTGTGCATTTCAGCAAATCTACAGAGTTTTCTCTGAATCATGGCCTGAGGAGTAGGTACTCATGACAGGTATAACAGTGAGCTTCAATGAAATGAACAGCGAGATTCATTGCAATGAACTTCAGTTTCATTGAAATGTCAGGATCCCCTTTGTCACATCATCACCTCTTTTTCTTATTATCGTTGATTTTGTATTTACTGGATAATGAACGTTAATAGGCATGTTTTATAAAACTGTGCATCATAAATTGTTTAAAAAATAATTGCTTGCATTTCATTTCTAGAAAGAATCAATTTAAAATTCCATTTAATATAGGAGACTTTTAAAACTTCAACATGCGTTCATGTTGTGAAACTATTAGATATTTTAAATAATGTGTAAGAGTCTCCTTCAATAAAAAGTTTTGAATTGTGAAGACTCATCTTTTTTCATCAGATAAGTACCTCTTTGCATTCGTTGGACCTTGATCTATAAAGTAGATTAGTATTTAACATATTATCATCAAATAATCTATTACAAAAGTGGCTAAAAAATGACTGGAAGATAGATTCCAATAACATAAGATATTGAAATATTTGTAGGTTATTTAGATGTTTGAAAGATGCAGGTTATTAAGGGCAAGGGTTTTCTATCTATCTGTCTGTCTGTCCATCTGTCATCTATCTATTGACCTACGTATCTACCTATGTTTGCATGTGTAACTTCTTCAGGGCAACAAAAATATTTTTTATCAAAGGTATTTGAAAAAGTTTATAATTTACTTAACACTGAAGCATAGATTTAAGTAAATGAATATGTTCTAATCCTAACAACTGGATTTTAATACTATAATAAAATCTTACAGTCATGATATCAAAATTCATAAAGAAATTCTAGGAAAATTGATGATTACAGGGAGAATATGTTTTACCCATCTGATATGTCTCATTTTCATCCAATTTTCTTCTCTTTTATAACAACACTTTATGTTCCCTGTGGAACTAAAAATCTGTGATTCAGTGTATTCCTTTTGGGAATGCCAATATCAAGCAAGTGTCTTTTTACCTTCTCTTCTGGTCAAACAGCTGCTTTTGGGCCGGGGAAATAGCTCAGTAGAATAAGCGCTTGCCTGGCAAGCTCATGGGCCCGAGTTCAATCCCTGGTACCAAAAAATTTTTTAAAAAATATTAAAATAATTTTTAAAAAACTGCTGCTTTGACCTAAATTTGAATGAATGCATTTACTTTTCCAGAAGTTGGGTATTAAGCTAAGTGTCACAGAATTTAGAACCTAGTACAAAAGAATTTTAAGTAAAATCCATGACTTCATGACACAAAAGCTTCTTTCTAACCTCTAACTTTTCTTTTCCATCCTTCATGTGACCTGGTTATTAATCTTTTATATTTTTAATGTCTTAATTATAACTAACTTGACTGCAGCTTCAGTTATTTGCTCATTCTTGGGCCAAAATACCTAAAATCTACAATTTCAAAGAGCAAAGATTTATTTTACCTTATAGTTGTAAAAGCTTCAGTCTGTAGTCAGCTGTCTCCAAGGTACAGGACAGGGCTATCGCAGAAGATATATTCCATAGAGTAGCAGGCAAGAAGCAAGGAAGCAGAGAGCCACTCTCTCCCTTTTATTCTATTCAGACTACAAGCTTATTGATTGGCAACATCTCATTTTTCACACCTGGAACTGTCCTAAAGTAATCATTGGACTAATTTAATTGTTACAAATCCTTAATCCTTATTTCCACAGCTTCTTCCAAAAAGCCCCACCTATGAGGCTATATGGGGACATCTAGATACAAACAGAAAACATTAGTAAATTCTGTCAAACATCAAACAAGAGATAAGAACAATGTGGCTTTATATAGGAAACACAGAATAATTGAAATTTTCTCAGTTCTTTAGTTAACATCATCAACTAGACAATGAATACATGTAAATTTTATATGTAATAGCGAATTTTATGTATAAATCTTAGGTATTTAAATTTAATATATAATAATTCATGTTTATAAATATAAGAAATTATAAGAGTAAAACTAGAAACTAGTATTACTCATGAACAAACAGGAGAAAATCCTTAAAAATGGCGTGGACTCCTGATTTTCAAACTCAATTTGTTAATGAAGGCTGGCTATAACTCAAGTTGGTTGTAAGTCATAACTATCTTTCTGATAAGAAATAATGGAAATACCGGTAATGCCTTCTGAACCTCCCAAAGCTTAACATTTTCATAGTACAAATATGAGAATGTGCATAGTGTGCCAAAAAACTGACCATTTTCCTAGCATATTCACCAAAAAGGTATAAAATATGTCTGATCTACACAAAACAACGATTTCATACCATCAGCATCATTAGAGTTGACATCTCAGTTTGTAGGAAGGGAAGATGAAGTAGAAGGTGGTCACTGTGTGGGAGAAGAGTTCCCTTCCACTAGAACAGCAGGAATGTGGTTCCATACCATTTGTAGTTGTATCTGTATTGTTTAATCCATTCCATTTATCCTTAGGTCTAACTTTTTTTTTTGACTATACCATGTTGATTTTATCTTAGTAGCTTTAAATTATAATTTCAAATCAGGGATTGTAATGCCTCCTGCTTTGCCTTTGTTGTCCAGGATTGCCTTTACTATTCTCAGTCTTTTTTTGGTTCCAAATAAATTTTAGGAATGCTTTCTCTAGTTTTGTGAGGGATGTTGGCAGCATTTTGATAGAAATTGCATTCTATCTGTATAACAACATTGGGAGTATGGCTATATTCACAATGTTGGTTCTTCCTATCCAGGAGCAAGAAATATCTTTACATTTTCTGAAATCTTCTGCAAACTTTTTGCAAAGTTTCGTACTTTTCATTGAATAGATCTTTTGTTTTTTTAGTTAGATTAATTCCTAGGTATTTCATTTTTTGCAGTGATATTTTATTTATTTGCTTGTTTATTTTTATTTATTTATTTATTTATTAATTTTTGGCCAAACTGGGGAATTTTTTAAATTTATTTTTTATTTTATTGAAGAACAAATATCAATCAGACAGTTTTAAGACACCTTAACAAGACAGATTCGATAAATTAATACATTGCAAACTGTTTTCATACTGTTTTGGTATCGTACAAGGTGCATACATAATATTATACTTACAGACATTATTATAGCAGATGTCTCTTATCAGCAAATTAAAACTGCAGCTGTTTACTTATCTTATTTTTATACCTGAATTATATCAAAAATTCAATAATTATTTTCCTAGTGAATGACCATAGTACCAGAAGCCAACATGATATCCTGTCCAACCACCAGTAGTACAAATCTTGCCTCTCATAGGATTATGTACAAGCACAGCGTTATCTATCCCAACTGTACTGTCCATACACACACATCATGATTTTTTCTTTCTATATCCCTTCCTTTGTCCACACCTGTCAAAGATGCCCACTCCATTGTCATTCAACTAGCTTAGGTGCTTGAACTCGACAACACAATCCAACACAGTCCAGCATTCCACAACAATAGTGAGTTATTCAAAGAAGTTGTCGACCATAACCATTTACAGCTCAGCTTAATATTATGACCCCGCAATGCATACTTCATTTTTATACTTTTCTGCTGGATGGTAAAGACCTAAATAGAACAAGACTTATATACCAACACATGTACTTTATGTTTCTTATGAGGTCAGTGAAGTCCCCTCAGGGTTTATCTTGTAGGCCTATACCTTATTCTGTAGATCCTTTGTCTGTGTCTTCCATGTGGATGAGTCACGGCCAATGCTTGACCAGTTTGCTCTCTGTGAGAGCCTGAGAGAAAGTTTTCTCTCCATGTGACTCTCCCCAGGCACACTATAGAACTTCAGTCTCAGGACCTTGTGCTTGCCAGGCAAGTGCTTATTCTACTAAGACATCTCCCCATCCCTTACAATGCTATTATAAAGTGTACTGTTTCTCTAATTTCTGTCTCAGTGTGTTTGTTATCAGTGTAGAGGAATAGTTGCCTTTTGGGTATTGAATTTGTATCCTGCTTTGCCAATAAATTAATTTATTTATTCTAGGAGCTTCTTACTGGGTGTTTTTGGATCTTCCCAGTACAGTATCATGTCACCTGGAAATAATAATAGTTTAACTTCTTCTTTACCAATTTTTATTTGTTTTATTTCTCTTTCTTGTTTAATGGCTTTTCCAACAGCAGTGGAACACACATATATACATGATAGTTAAGAGAGATATACAGCTAGTTTCTCTTAGTTCAATGAGAAGAAAGTTTTGTGCTAATATTGTTTAGATAAGATATTCTGTCTGCATCTTGTCCTCTGAATAACTACTATGAAGACAACCAAATGCAAAGGATTTGTTATTGTAATTATCCTACTAACCTGTTTGAAACTGTTTCATTGCTATTTTGTCCTTTTTCCCATTAAACTGAATAAAATTTTTTAAAAAGTGCACACATGCACACATGCACACAGTGCATATCCAGATTGCATTTGTGCAACACAATAATCACGGTGAAAATACATTTTTAAAGTAAAAATCTCCAATCTTATTCTATTTTTGTTTCAGTTTCTCAACTACTTATGTGTTCAAAGAATTCCCCTTTCTATTTTTAAAGTCTGGAAATTTTCCTTGAAATTTGTGGCTCTGATACTACTAAGTACATATGTAGATTTTAAAAATCTGTGAACATTATCATTGCAATAAAAATCTGTATAAGAATACAGATATTGTTGATTCGCTGTATTCTGGTGTGACTTTTCCTGGTACCCTTGCAGAAGGAGTTAGAACAATTCAGAAGACAGCAGGGTTCCTTCTGCCAAATTTGAGTGACCAAAGTCCTATCAAAAGGAAGCAAGAGACAGAACACCTCAGGGAGTGGATGAGCTTCCCTACTGTGTGAAATGTAAAGGTTTCTTTAGTCCATAATTGTGCCACGAATTCTGCACCCATTGTGAATGTTTTGTTGCTTCTCTGGTGGGGCTGCAGATTTCCCTCTGACTTGATTTCACAGCTTTGGCCACTGCTATCTACAATCGGACAAACACAAAAGGAAGAATTGAGCTGCTCTTCAGTCCTGGAAATTTTACTTCAGAGTGAAATAAGTAGTGGGGAATAACATTTGTCCTTACTGTACTCTCCACTATGGTAATTAAGGCTCCCTGGTCCTCTGATCTGTGCAACACTGAAGAGCAAAAGTGGCTACTGATAGCCAGCTGGGACAATCAGAACCAAAAAGTTGGGAGGACTTAATTTTTCTTCTACTTTAACATTGCAACTGCATGTGGATAGGAAGGACAGGTTTTAAAACCAACTATATTTGTCAATTTTTGGCATCCTCACTGTCCCAAAACAGGCACAAAATACAATGTAGCCAAAGGTTTCATAATGTAGCCCCCTTTATTATTTCACAGTTGTTAAAGCTCAGAGTTTAGACCTGAATAATTGAAAATACTATAGTATTGATTCTTGGGTCCAAATGAAATCTATATAATATCCTTCCCATGGGTTTCAAATAAACCTGTCTCCTGAGATTAATATTCAAAACTATTTTCTAATCTTTTTATTTAACATCTTGCATAGTATCCAAGATTCAGGCACAATTGAAAAGTTGAGTGTCATTATCTTTTTCATGTCTAATTCATGTCCCAATTTTACTTTCCATCAGGCCCGTGGAATTCCACTGGGAAACTCCTCATAATTCAGACCCAGGGCTTGTTTCTCTGGTATAATATGATGCCCTAAATCTGAGCCAGCATTACTTTGTAAGGTTCCACAAAGCCCTGTGTGCTCCTTATTCTTAATGCAAAGAGTGATAAATACTTGTCCAGGTCACCAGATCACGTGCTTAAAGATGCCAGGACAGTTTCTTGTCCTTATTGCTGCTTCTGATATGGTGTTCTTAGTAAATACTTTGAAATTAAGAATAGATGATTGAGTGCATAGAGAGCGGATGATCATTTTAAAGGGGAATTGGTGACAACACTTATCTCTTCCCAGCCAAAATGTTTAGGGACATTAACAGATCCCTATACCTGAAAGTGTATAATTTTTCACTAGGAATATGTGATTTTTTTTAGGTGAGTTGTTGTGCTGTTGTGCTTTAACACTTTAAGGACAAGCAGATGTATGATGTGTACTGTGGTGTAGACTGGCATTAGTATTATTTTTTTTGTTTTGGTGAAAAAGTAAAAGGATTTATTCAAAGATATTTCTGAGGAAGTGGAAGGCTTTAAGGTTCTTAAAGCAACATCTCTTAAAGCAACTATGTACCTATGTTAGGATATTTTCTAGCAAGTCACAGTGGAAAGGGGAAATTCAAGCCTTGTCCAAAATTGTTTCATCCCTTCTTAGACCTGAACCTCATTCTTTCTTCCCCATGGAAATAAAACTGAGTCTCACCTCCTAGCATCATCATTCACATATTTGGTCTGAGAGTCTGTGATGAGATTTGTGAGTGGTATTTTCATCCCCTAGAAATTAGGAGGTTTGCGGAAAGTCAAACTTCTGAAGTTCCATTTGCTCACTAATGACAGAAGTCAACAACCAGTTTCTTTCATAAGATACTGTTTCATAAATACAGTATCTATGTGTTGCTTACTCCCCAGCCAATGGTACACTTAGGAGGTGATACAGACTGGGAGGTGAGGCTATAGGAGGGAAGGGAGATCTTTTCTGGTGGCCTCAAAGAAGGGGATATCAGAATGATAACTTCCTGTTCACTTTCTTCTTCTTTATCAGTTAGAGGTAGGGTAGGGTACCTGGTTTCTACACACTCACCCTCTGCCTGCCACTGACGCAAAGGCAGTAGAATCAACTAACCAAGGAGTAAAACCTCAGAATCTGTGAGCTTCCTTCTCCTCTTTGTAAATTATCTCAGTTTTTTTTTTTTTTTTCCAAAGCCAAGAATTGAATTCAGGTTCTTGCGCTTGCCAAACAAGTGCTTATTCAGGTATTTTATTACAAGAAAAAGTGCCATAACAAACCCAACAATCTGTATTCTTAGAGTTGACATACTTTGCCTAGTACTTAATTTGGGATTTTAAATAGTTTAAAAATAACTTTGATTCATGTACAGACCATTGTTTCCCCAATTAAGCCCTCTTGTCATGGTCACTCATGCCAAGGGTCAAACACTAAGTTAATGCCTGCTGGATAGTATAGCTGGAAACCAAGTGGACAGTGAGACCAATAGTTTTGGCTGAGCAAGACTGTACAGTAAGTCACCAGTAAGAAAAATTGCTGGCCCCTTTCTGGTCACCATCCCATTCATCCCCACATAATACCAGGCAGTTAGTGAATAAATGTACACAAGAATTAAAAGGGATAATTAGCTATCATGCAATTTACTGCTGATATACTGAGCCAAGGGTGGTAATACTAACATCAGTTAAACAACAGGAGAAAGTATTGTAGTTAAATGTCTTCGTTTTTAGAAAATCTTATTTTATTTTAAATGTGCTTAAGTAGTTGAATGACAGATATTTGTTTTGTAATAGATTTCAGATAACAGTGTTAAAGATCAAATTGATTGTGAAATCAACTGGGAACACTGGAGGACAAAGATATAGTTCAGATATAATATGACCTTGATAAAAATGCTATTAGAATATCTCATACATCTACAGAAAAAATTCCTAAAATTCATTTGGAAACTGAAGAGAGCTAGAATAGTTAATGAAGTTCTTAGCAACAAAGGCAAGGCAGATGCATATGATCCTTGCCTTGAAATTATACTTCAAAGATATGGTAATGAATCAGGATGGCACTGGCAAAAAAAAAAAAAAAAAAAAAACTGACCTAAGGATTAGTGAAACGCATTAAAGATGCAAAAACAACTACAAACACACTCAGCCACTTTATCATTGACAAAGAGGCCAAAAATGTTTGCTGGACAAAAGATAGCTTCTGTAATAACTGATGCTGGAAACACTGGCCATCTACATGCTGAATAATAGAAACTACACCCATCTCTATCACCGTGCACTAAACTAAAGTCAAAATGGATCAAATATCTAAACATTAATATAGAAACACTGAATCTACTTAAAAAGAAAGTAGGTAGAAATTTTGAAGATATAGGTTTAGCCAAAGACTTCATGAGCAAAACCTAAAATGCATAGGTAATACTCCAGTCAACAACTTGAATCACATTTTACTGAAAAACTTTTGAGCATCAAAAGAGATAGCTAACATAATGAAAAGAAAACTCACAGAGTTGGAAATAAAATTAAACAGTCTCTCAGATGATAAAGGACTAAGAAATCAGGTTTCCCAAAATTTAAAACCCAATCGAAAAATGATCACCTGAGATAAATTCATGCTTCTCACATTAAGCAAGACAGATAGCAAGTAAATATATGAAAACAATGCTGAACATCATTGGCTATTTGAGAGATGTAAATTAAAACAACACTGAGACTCCATTTCACCCCAGAAGGAGTGGCTGTTATCAATAAATTTGCCAATAGCAAATGTTGGCGAGGCTGAGGAGAAAAAGGAACTCCTCTCCCGTTTAGGTAGGTGTGCAGACTTCTACAACTACTGTAGATATCAGTGTTGAGATTCCTCAAAAGCTCAGAGTAGAGGTACCATTTAACTAGCACTTCCCCTTCTAGCTATTCAGAAGAATTTAAAACTTCATACCATGGTGATATACATATATGTATGTATGTATGTGTATTAGTTAAAATAGTGATACTACTAAGTTTTAGTGTACTATGAACTACTAAGTTCATTCATAAGAAATGTCTGTGTTTTCAAAGTATATTAAACATGTTAACTTTTCAATATAAGGGACACAAACTTACACTCAGTACCCCTCCTCATTTTCAAGGTGAACAGTGAACATTGGGCATGAAAATTCACCTGCTTCACTTTACTCTCCAGAATTCTCAATTCTTTATTGAATTAAAAACTCCTTTAATATTTCAAAATAAACATTTGTGTTAATTGCTTAAAGTCTAAGGGAATTTAATAATTAGAGGTGGGAAGCACAATAAAAAAAATCATCAGGAATGTGAACTAACTCTAAGATCATTCACTTTTGCAGCTATTTGAAAACTGTAATGACCCTTGAAGATCCTTAATTTTTCATCTAGAATCTCTGAGTATTGATATAATTTGTCAAGACATTGGAAGGCTTTTTGTAATATATATATATATTTTTTTTTTCTGTAATGCAAAAAACTGAGATTTCACAGAATGATGATCTAAATGCACAATTGTAGTAGATGAAATGTGCAGACACAAGAATCATGCTTAATTAGGTAAACACCAAGGGAGATCAAGATGATTATTCCATTTCATCGTTTAAATTATTGAGGGAAATTAATGGACCCATGAACTGTGAAGAGAGAGGCATTGTCTAATATTGGAGATGAGATCCTAGTTTCTTCTCCTTCTTACTGAATGCAATTTAGGTAAATTGTATAGCCTTTATTTTTTAACTTAAAATGGAGGTGACAATACATATTCCTAGCCTTTCTTGGAGAATTAGATATGTAAGGTGTCTAACATCATTTTCATATCTGTGAGTTAATAGTGAAAACTATCGCTATTTCACCATTGCTTCTCCTTGACTTCCATTGAAATTATCTGCACAGCTTTAAGAGCCCTGAAGGTGCTTGGTGCATACATGATATTATACTTACAGACATTATTATAGCAGATATCTCTAATCAGTGAATTAATAGACTTTAGCTGTTTACTTATAATATTTTTTATACCTGAATTATATCACAGATTCAATAATTAATAATTTCTACCTTATTTTCCTAGTGATTGTCCATAGTACTAGTAGCCGACATAATATCTTGCCAACCACTATTGCTGCAAATCTTGCTTCTCATAGAATTATGCAGAAGCACAAAAATTTATCCTAACTGTACAGTTTTTATAGACACATGATTCTTCATTTGTATACACCTTTTCTTGTCTAGGCCTGTCAAAGATGGGCACTCCATTGTCATTAAACCAATTTAGGTGCTTGAACTTGGCAACACAATCCAACACAGTCCAGCATTATACAATAATAGTGAGTTATATGAAAAAGTAGTTCACTATAGCCATTTACAGCTCAACTTATTAATATGGCCCAGTGTTATATACCTCGTTTTTGTACTTTTCTGCTAGATGGTTAAGACCGAGATAGAGCAAGACTTGTATACCAAAACATGTAGCTTTTGTTTCTGATGAGGTCAGTGAAGTCCCCTCAGGGTTTCTCTTGTAATCCTGTACCTTACTCTGTAGATCCTTGGTCTATGTCATCCATGTGGATGAGTCATGGCCAATGCTTGACAAGTTTGCTGTCTGTGAGAGCCTGAGAAAATGTTTTCTCTCCATGTGACTCTCCCCAGGTATACTATAGATCATTGATCTCCTTGCTCTGTAGCTCCATAATCTCTTGTTCAGAAAATTTGGGCCACAACTGAGTTTCATGACATTACAGTACAGGTTCACCTATGTCCTGAGTCTTGGCTGACCTTGAAAGGCTAGGGCCAAAATGTTGGCTGGCCTTGTGACTCTCCTATTTCTTCAATTTTGATCTGTGAAATTAGATTGCTAATCATCCAGGAGAAAAGCTCTTCAGTACCATGCAGCATATGCTGTTCAGGTTGCCCTAACTATCTGACTCAATTGTTTTTAGTTGTTGTTGTACATTTCTATTTGTATTTCTACTTTTGATTTCTTATACTAGGAAGACTATACGATATTTGCACATGTGTGCCAGGCTTATTTCACTTATGAGTATATGTTCAAGTGACATTCACTTCAATAAAAATGCTTCACCTTTATCATTCTTTATAGCTCAGTAATACTCCTTCATATACAAATACCACATCTTTTTCTATCCTTCCTCATGTGACAGACACATTGGTTGTTTCCAAGTGTTTGCTATCATACATTGCAATGCTATAAACATAGGTACACTTATATCACTATGATACAATGTTTTCAGTTCCTTTGGGAAAATTCCCTGCATGGGGATAGCCAGCTTGAATGGGATTTCTAGTCTTACTCTTTTGAGGAGTCTCCACACTGATCTCTACAATAGTTGTAGCAATCTATATTCCCACTAGCAGCAGAGAAGTGTTCCCTTTTCCCCACAACCTCTCCAACATTTGTTGTTGGTTGATTTCCTTATGCTAGCCATTCTTTCTGGAGTGAGATGGTATCTCAGTGTTGTTCTTATTTGCATTTCACAGATATCTAGTAATGTGGATCATTTTTTCATATGTTTATTCGGTTCTTTAATTTTGTCCTCAGAGAAGTGTGTATTCATCTGAGATGCCTATTTCTGAATTGGGTCTTTAAATTTGCGGGCCCTGTTATATCTTCGTTCTTTCTTTATTCTAGAAAGCAGACCTTTGTCTCATTTCTTATTAGTTAGGATTTTTTCAGTATTTGTGGGTTGTCTTTTCACTTTGTTGATAATTTATTTTGACATGAAGAAACTCCTCAGGAAGGGTTGATCTCAGTTGTTGTTTCTTTCAAGTGTTTCATGTGCGAATATGTTTGTTCATGAACTCTGCCTATCCCTATGTCTTCAAGAGCTCCTCCTACTTTTTCTTTCAGGATATTGAGTGTTTCTGTTTCAATGTTTAGATCTTTAATCCATTTTGACTTTAGCTTAGGGCATGGTGATAGACCTTGGTCAAGTTTCAGTTTTCAGCATGTAGAAAGCCAGGTTTTCCAGCACCATTTGTGAAAGATGCTATCTTTCTTGCACAAAGCTTGTTTGGCCCGTTTGTTGTAGATCAGATGGCTGAGTGTGTTTGTAGATGCCTCCGTGTCTTCTAATCTATTCCATTGATTTTCAGGTCTATTTCGTTGCCAATACCATGTTGATTTTATCACAGTGGCTTTGTAGTGTAATTTAAAGTCAGTAATTCTGATGAGTCCTGCCTTGTCTTTATTAGCCAAGATTGTCTTTGCTATTTTAGATCTTTTTGATTCCAAATAAATTTTAGGAGCGATTTCTCTAGGTCTGGGAGGTATGTTGGTGGCAGTTTGATAGAGATTGCATTAAATCTGTACAGCAATTTTGAGAGTATGGCCATCTTCATGATGTTGGTTCTTCCTATCCAGGAGCAGGGAATATCTTTACATTTTCTGAAATCCTCTATAATCTCTTTTCTTAAGGTTTTGTAATTTTGTGTGAAAAGATCTTTGATTTCTTTGATTAAGTGAATTCCAAAGTATTTGATTTTCCAAGGTGCTACTGTAAAAGGTATTGTTTCCCCTTCAGTTTGCTTGTTATCTGTGTAGAGGAATGCTACTGATTTTTGAGTATTGACTTTGTATCCCTCTATGCTACTGAATTTCCATATCAGTTCCAGTAGATTCTTGGTGGAATTTTGGGTCTTCCATGTAAAGTATGTCATCTGCAAATAGTGATAATTTAACTTCTTCTTAACCTATTCTTATTCCTTTTATTTCTCCCTCTTTTCTAATGGCTGTTGCTAATAATTCCAAAACTATATTGAATAGGAGGGTTGATTGAGGACATCCTTGTCTTGTGTGTGATTTAGGAGTAAAAGATGTCAGTTTTTCCCCATTTAGTATTATATTAGCTTTTGGGTTGTCATAGCTGGCTTTTATCAAGTTAAGTTAGAGTCCGTCTATTCCAATCTTCTGTAGAACTTTGAACATGAATGACTGTTGGACTTTGTCAAAAGCTTTCTCTGCATCAATTGAGTTGAGCATGTGTTTTTTAGATTTCAGTCTCATAATATAGTAGTGTAGTTCATTTATAGATTTTCAAATATTGAACCATCTTTGAATCCCTGCGATGAATCCTACGTGGTCATGGTGTATGAACTTCTTCATGATTTGCTGTATTCTATTTGCTAGGATTTTATTGAGGATTTTTGCTTCTATACTCTTGAGCTAGATTGGTCTGGGGTTCTCCTTTTAATTGTTTCTTTCCCTGGTTTTGGAATCAGTATAATACTTGCCTCCAGAAATTATTTTGGGAGTACTGCTTCCTTTCCAATTTCATCGAAGACTTGTGGAGGGTATCCATTACATCTAGTATAAATTTCTTGAAAATTCAACTGTCAATCAATCAGAATCTGGACATTTCTTTATCAGTAGGCTTTTTATTACGTTTCATATTTCATTGGCTGTTATTGGCTTACTGAGAGTTGTTGTATCTACTTGGTTCACTTTTGGTAATTTATACCTTTCTAGGAATCTGTTCATTTCATCTGTGTCTTCTATTCTGTAAGCATAAAGATTCTCAAAGTAGCTATTGACAGTCTTCTGGATTTCCACTGGGTCTATGCAGATTTCAACCTTTTCATTTCTTAATGATTATATTTGAATTTTTTCTTTCCTCTTTTTGATGAGGTTGGCTAGAGACTTATCAACTTTATTTAGGTTTTCAAAGAACCAACTTTTTGATTTTTGGATTCTTTGAACTGTTTTCTTCATCTCAATTGAATTAATTTCTCCTCTAATCTTTATGATTTCTTCCTGTCTTTATGCTCTGGGTTTCATTTGCTCTTGTATTTTAACATGTCGGAGGTGCAAAACTAGCATGTTTATTTGTTCCCATTCTGTTTTCCAGATGTGTGAATTCATAGCTATGATTTTCCCTCTGAGAACTGCTTTCATCACATCCCATATATTCCGGTATGTTGTGCTTGAATTTTCATGGAATTTTAGATAATGTTGAATTTCTTGTTGAATTTCTTTTGTGTCCCATTGATTGCTGAGTAGAGTGTTGTCTAATTTCCATGAATTTAGCAGGTTTCTCTGGTATCTTTTGTTGTTTAGTTCCAATTTCATTGCACTGTGGTCACATAATATGCATGGGATAATTTCTGTTTTCTTGCATATACTTAAGCATGACTTCTGGACTAATATGTGATCTACTTTGGAAAATGACCCATGTGCAGCTGAAAAAAGTTCATTCAGTTGTGATTTGCTGTAACGCTCTGTATATGTCCACTAGTTTCATTTGCTCCAAGCTCTGGTTCAGTTCTCTGCTACTTTGCTAATCTTTTGACTGGTTGTTCTATGTTTTTGAGATAAGGGGGTGTTAAAGTCTCCTGTCTAGATTGTGCTCTTAGGTTTTTCATGTCCATTAAGATTTGTCTTACATAGTTGGATGCTACTGTGTTTGATTCATAGATATTTGTGTGTGTCACCTCTTGCTCTTGAATTTTTTCTCTAACCAATGCATAGTGGCCTTCTTTTTGTCATTTGGTCATTGAAGTTGAGACTGTCTGGGAACAGAATTGCTACTCTTTCTTTTTTTCTGTGGTGTTGGGGCATGTAGTATTGTTTTCCATCTTTGTCTTTGAGTCTATGAGTTAAGTGTGTTTCTTGTATACAGCATATTGTTGGATTTTGTTTCCTAATCCACTGTGCCAATCTATTTGTCTTAATTGGAGAATTGAGTCTGTTTACATTGATGGTTATAATTGAAACGTGTTGACTTTTTTTTTCATGATATTTACTGATGTTGTTTCCTACTTTGCATCCTGTGTTTAATTGTATGTCCTGTTTGGTGGGTTCCTTCCATTCTCATTCATGGAGTTCTGGTTATTGTGGTCTTTCACTAGAGCATCTTTTAGTAGCCTGTATAGGGATAGCTTTGTCATCATGAAATACTTTAGCTGTTCTTTGTCATGGAAGTATTTCACTTCTCCATAAAACTTGAAAGAGTTTTGCAGTGTATAATAATCTGGGCTGGAATTTGTCATCATGTAGGACTTGAAGAAATCTGCTCCATGCTTTCCCTGCCTTCACAGTTTGTGTAGAGAAGTCAGCTGTAATTCTGATAGGTTTTCCTTTGAATGTGATTTTCTCTCTAGCAGCTTTCAGTATTTTATTCTTGTGTTGGGTTTCTGGGATCTTGACTATTATACCTCTGTGTGTTTTTAGTTGGGTTGAAGTTATTTGGTGTTCTGTATGCTCCAGTTGTTTGGAGAAGTCATTTGGTGTTCTGAATGTTGGTTTGTTTCCTCACATTTTGGACGTTTCCTGCAATTACTTCTCCCCATATTATACTTATATCATTTGTATTGACTCCTTCTTTCTCATTGATGCCTATTAGTCTCATATTGTTCATCTTGGCATCATCTTGTAGGTGATGGATTATTTTTTTTCCTACATTCTCATTGTTTTTAAAAAATGTTTCTCACCTTTTCACTAGTTGCACCAGTGTCTTCAAGATCTGATGCTCTGTCTTCACTTTCATTCAAATGTTTTTGTAAACTTGTTATTGATACTTTTAGTTCTTCTACATCTCTTTGCCTCTGCTTCATGTGTTCTATTTCTTTTCTGTATTGCTCATTCCAGTATTGTGTCATTTTTGTGATCTCAATTTTTTTATTCATGTATTATATAGAGGTAGCTATTAATTATTTTTCTGCAGAGTTTCTTCCAAATTGGGTTACTTTGGTATATTTCCGGACTTGTTTCTGTATTTCGGATGGTATGATTTCCAAGAATTGTTTTTGATTTCAGAAATTATTTCTGCTTTGTGTTCATCATAGCCTTTCTGCTGTTGTTTCTTTGCTTCTGAAGCTGTTATTTCATATGTTTCATCTGAAATAGTGTTCTCTGCACTTGTTCTGAGTGAGCATTGGGTTTCCCCAGATATTTGTGGATTTGATTCTTTATTTCAGGTGCTATGTATTCAAATATTTCTTTTTTTTATTTCAGGCATTAACTCTTGTCTGAGTTCCTCTATACCTTTCTGCTGTTGTTCCTTTGCTTCCATATTTATTAATTCATTCATTTCAGTTGAGCTAGTGTCCTCTGCACTTATTGGTGGACTCAAGATCTGAGAGGACATTTTTCTCCTTGTCTTTTTCATTTTGTATAGCACTGACCTCTGATCTTTGGCATAGAGTTTTGGTGCAGCTGTAACCTTAGTGTGTAATGAGATTTGAGTGCCAGTCTGTTAAGTTTTAGATTATCCAGTTATGCCTGGCCTGAATCCTGCTGTTGTGTTCAGTTCCTTTTTGCTGCAGCTCCTGCGAATTCCCTCTGTTGGGTCCCTGATTAGGAAGCACTAGGTTCACAGAAGCTCTCCCTCACTCTCACCAGGCCAGGTGGGGCTGGATCACATGCCAGGAGAGTCACCAAAGGTTCTTGCTCCCATCGTGGGCTTGGAGGCAGTGGCTCCCTGGAGTTGCCAGGTCCATCTGTCTGGGGTGCCTCTGGCAGGTCTCTGGCTCAGATGTCTTGACGCCTGAGGCTCTGGATGGTGCAGAGCACACAAGTAGAAGCCAAAGCCTCTCCCTCAGAGTCACCACACACTCACTGAATTTTTATACCCAGGGAATTGGGGCAATTCCCACTCGCTCTGCAGGCTTTGTGGCAGGGCATTGGGGGAGTTGCTGGTGAGTGGGTCCTGAGGTCTCAGGCCAGTTGCTCGCTTGGAGGTCTTGAGGGTGGGGATCCAGGTAGCACACACGGAAAGAAGCCAAAAGCTCTCCCTCAGATTCAAGACACACTCACTGACCTGGGAAGCTGGGCAAGTCATACAAATTCACATTCACTCTAAGGGCTTGGGGGTGGGATCCAGGATGCTGATAGAGTGGCCCTATTGTCTCAGGCCGGTCACAGAATTTAAGTTTTGAACCTAAATATTTTCACCATGTTCTACTTAGTAGTAAAAAGCAAAATGATTATTTGGAAAAACTTTTCACTGTATTTTCATGTTTTACCATATGCATTCCTTAATGCACAATATTTTACATTCTACTTTCCTTATTACACTCAAATATTTGAAAATAGGCTAAACTTTTTTTTCTGTTTTCTTAATTGATTTTTATTTATTTATGGGTAATACAGAAGTGGAAAAGATTCTTTAAACAAAATGACAATCATAATAATTCTCTCATTTATTCTCCCATTTTTTGTTTGTTTGTTTTCAAAAATGTTTTTTTCACCTCTTATTAAGATCTGATTTTTCCTTCTACCTTAGGAGGAAAGATTTCCAAGTGAGGCCAATTAAATTTTCCCAAATTATGCCAAGTCTCTAGAGATCAATCAGAATGACTAGATGAGAACGTAGGAATGTGTCCTTCCTTTCTCTTTGTTAAGAGTTTAGTTTCTGCCCTGAGAAATTCTAGTTACTTATTTCCCATCAGAGATAAGGAGGAGCCTTCACCCACAACTTAACATTAGTTTATATATTGTTTTCTTACTCTTACAAAATTATGTAAAACAGCTCATTTATTTGAGTCTCCTAATTCAGAATTAAAATATGTTCAACAGAATGGGACAGAAACATACAATTCTCTGAGAACACTATAAAAGTTGACCAGGTATTTGTTTTAATTAGTATTTTAGATTTGTAAATATTACCTAGGCACTATGCCAAAGAACCTTAGCATTCAACAATGTTAATAGGGAGATTTATGGTCAATTTGGGAAAAAATTAATAATTTTCTTCATGCGCCTCTGAGGCTTGTAGCTCTGAACATACCTGGAGACGTGCTGCCTCAACATCATTTAACTACTTGTCACAAGTCACACTCAAGTTCTACCCACAACAGCAGAACGCAAATGATCACCTTAACAAAATCTTCCAGTGACTTAGTGTATGTGTGTGTGTGTGTGTGTGTGTGTGTGTGTGTGTGTGTCTGTCTGTCTGTCTGTCTGTCTGTCTGTGAATGAAGATTGAATCCAGGGCCTTCAAACAGAGCTATAAACCCAGCCTTTTCTTGTAGCTTTTAAGTTTTGAGACAGGGTCACAATAAATTATCCAGGGAGAACTTGTGATTCTCCAAATTTGCCTCTCTGAGTCTGAGATTATAGCCCTGTGCCAGCCCACCTGGTAGCTCCCTCAGCTGTTTACTAAAGCTTAGCAAGGGCTGACTGGGACAATTCCAATTCATATTTTGATGTTACCAAGTAAAATTTAAGTTAAACTTATACTATAATAGTCCTTTCTAATGTGATTTATTCCATCATTTAATTGAATAATTTGGAGATGAAAATGTACTAATATTGGTTACAAAACTATTATTAATGTCATAATTCAAAACTTTTTTTTATAAAGGCAATCACAGAAAAAAGATAAATCATTTATGAAGTTCCCAGGATTTCTGGGAGCTTAAAAAGATAGTAAAACCATATACTTACCTCCTTTGACATGAAATATTATATGGAAGCATTGAGTGTCCTGATGGTATTGTCACTAAACATGGCAACCAGTATTATTTTCAGTAAACAAGAGGGACTTTATAGTTGATAAATATCTGTTACTCTTCCATTTATTCTGTTTCTTTCTAAAGTTTTGAGCTGTGCATATTTGATGTGTGTGTGTGTGTGTGTGTGTGTGTGTGTGTGTGTGTGTGTGTTCTGGCTGACCATGTCCAGCTTCTCCTTGCTCTGTCCCCTGAACAGATTATGTTGTTGTAGAAAGAACAACTATGTCTCCTTCCATCTGTAACAATAGTATTGCCTCTGCCTGTACTGATAGAACTTGGTCCATATTACAGCTGTGTTCTTTCCCTCACCTAAAATTTATGGAGCCAAAATTGAACTAGTCATTGAATTAAAATTCTAGAAGCACTGATATTGTCTCTGTAGTGTCTAAATATTGCCAAAATGTGGATATGATAGGTGTTATTCTCAGGCTTAGAGGGTCTTTTGATGGCTTATTTAAATGAATTATTATAGCACTCTTCTTGCATTTACAAATAAATAAATGCAGACACCAACCCTCTTCCTATGTACTTGCTCCTAAATTCAGGGATCAACTGCACACTGTACTAAGAAATCTTTCTCAGTGGTCTACTTCAACAAGAGAAAGAATGGACCTGTGGATTCCATGGGGAAACAAGATGTCGTTGTCCTGTCTTAAGAGATGGTGAACAAGATACTCTGTCTTGAAAGAATGATTTTTTAGACCCACATGTTATTTCTTAAATATAAGATATATTTTTCAACCAACTGCATTTCTCAAGTAAATAAATAGTAATTGCATGCTTTGTATGAATATATTTAACATATTTTAGTCTTATTATTTTACCTTAGGAAAAAAAAAAAAACCTATGCATGAAAGAGGAAGTAGAATTTCAAGTGTTTTCTACAATGTTCTTCCTTGAAAATAATCTGTCTTGAATTTCTTTTGAAGACAAGTGGACAATGGCATGTCCAGCATCACACAATTGTAAATTTACATCTCTCCAGCAGTACAGTGTTATATTCCTGAATTAAAAATACACTCTTCCTGGTATTAATATGACATAAATAATCTGTAATGAATTCGTTTTTGTCTTTGGCTTTTCTGTTTAATTTTTATCTATTTCAATCATGTTTCTCAATGCAGATTTTATTTACAGGAAACATTTTACATGTATCTGATTCCTATTTGTGCTCATGACTCATAAGCAAAATAAATTAGCTAGCTTCATCAAAATATTAAAAAACATGACTACTTTTTGATTCCATCTTAAAATTTTCTTGCAGTTCAACTGAGAATGCAATGTTTTCTCAGAATTTATAATAGTTTTTGAGACGAAGGCTAGATATGTTTATTTATGGTGTAATCATTCCAAAGAGCATTCTTAAGAACACCCTCACTATAAAATGATTAGGTCTGAGAAATGAAGAGGAGCTGGAAATATCACAAGAAAGCATTTTTTTAAAGCAAGCAGTGAAAGAGCTTTCTGTGTTTCAAGGTCATTTCACTGTGGGAGGAAATTGATAGAGTCTAATTAGAGTAGAAATGCTATAAAGTCTGCTCAGTATAGATGCACTTGGCTGGCACTGATAGCAGGAAGGAGTCAGAGGAAGTATATAACATTTTCTCTTATTGATTTACATTTTGTATGGCCCAATAAATTAAATGTATGTTGATATCACCTACAGTGTTTTACCCCTGTTACGAGATTAAAATGTGAACTTCCGGAGTTCCCTGCTTCGCAGTTTCTTGTTGGAATATTCAAGCTAACACAGTTAATTCCCTATGAACTGCTTCCATTTAATAAAATTCTGAAATGTTTATTTGGACATTGTTAAGCGAAGCACAATTAGCCTGAAATATTGCCAAGACATGGATCTTGAGATCTTACAATTAAAATTTCAAATAATTATATATCAATATTCCTTTATTTTTATCTGGAAAATGCTAAAATTTTAATTAAATGTATTTGTACGTGTTTTCCAAGTGCAATGATATTGTTCGTGAGTCATGTATGCATATATAGATGTACAGTGACGGACAGAGAAACAGAAGGAGGAAAAGGGAAGAAGGGAGAAAGAGGGAGAGGGAGGGAGGGAGAGAGAGTGAATGAGAGACAGAGAGTGAGCAAGCAAGCAAGTGAGAGAGCAAATGAGAGAGAGAGAGAGAGAAAGAGAATGTTATAAATTTAAGGCCTCTGCAGAATTCCTCTGTGTTGACAAATAATGGAATCTAAGAAGAGGCCTGTTGTTTACCAAGTCGTATTCATAGGGGAAGTATAACACCACCATGACACATTTCCAAATTTATTTTTATTTAACTCATACCTTGCCATTGTAAATTTTGCTAATATGCACTGTTCTTATTTTATTTTACTTATTTTTATATATATTTTTTGGCAGAATGCGGGATTGAACTCAGCCCTTGCACTTGCCAGGGAAGTGACTTATTTTAGAAGGCTCTGGAGTTGCAGGCCACTTTCCCTCTGGTGCAATGGCTCGTCACAACACTCTTGACACCTTTTGTTTCGCTAGTAACTCAGTCCCTCTTGAATTGAGTAACCACCAAATACAGTTCTTACAAAACTCCTAAACTGCTATCATGAGCAATTAAGAAAACCAAGGCAGCTATTTGCACTTAAAATTAAGACTTTTACTCAGAATTCCATTATATTGGGGATGTGGCCTAAAGATGTAGGAAATGATTCTTTTCATTCTTGTCTTATGCTATTTGATTTCTGCTTCCTGAACTTAAAAGTTGCAAAAATTCCATATAGCTTGTTTCATTTGTTCCTTTTTAAAAAGAGTTGAAGAGTCAACTCCATTTATGATCAGCATAACTCATCAAACAGGGCCTGTGGTGTAGCGCAGTGGACTAAGCTCTTGCTTAGGTAAGCACAGGGGCTAGGGTTCGATCTCTGGCTCTGCATGCCACTCTGGGCCCACCTTTGGGTGTGCTGAGCCGGTGATGGAGTCCGGGACACTATGGTATGCACCTGCAATCACAGCACTAGGAAGGCAGAAATCAGAAGGATCACTATGAGTGTGGGCTGCATAGTGAGACCCTGCACACACACAAAAAAGGAAACCTAAATTAATGTAACTTATGTCTAGAAGAATTTTTCAAGTTTTGCATTTGCTATTTGGTTGTTCAAGAGATTCATTATCTCCTCCCCTCCCTGGCCATACAGTGAACGTTAGACCCCCAATCTTGTGCTGCCTGGGGATCTTCAATCTACTTGGAGTCTGAACTTTGCAATTTATCTGTGGCTAGATTCTTTGCCCTCCATCCCCTAATATCTTATCCAATACTTTTTTTCTCACCAATTCTTAATCCATATGGGCTTGATGGGCCTAAGCCTTGAGGATAATGAGGTGAATCTGGTCTAAATGATCTTCCATGTCCCATTATCTGGGCCATGGAGCCTGGATCCAGGTTTTGCCCATAAACTAGGCAGATCATAGATTAAACTTAGCAGCTATCTTAGAATTCATTCCTCCTCTAAATGTGTAGATGTAGAAAGCTTCTGCTAATCATGCAATCACTGAGAAAAAAGTATTTAAACTATGGGAAAAATAGTATTTCTCTAGGACATCCTGGGAGCTTTCTGTCCTAATTGATCTAAAACCTACAGTTCCACTTGATCCTCCCATTACATCATCCCACTTATTTACTTTTATGCTTAAGCTAGTGTAAGTTAGGTCCTGTGTACACTGAAGCTTAATAAATAATTAATTGCAATACTCAGTAACCTAAATGATTGATCATCAGAATGCAGTATTCATTTAAATTTATTAAAATCAGGAAGGTGAAGTTATGTGTATATCTAATCAATTCCTTCCTGATAATTTGGCAAAATGGTATTTTTCAATTGAAATTTATCTCAGCATAAGACTTATAGCATATTTAAGTTTATCTGACATGTCTATGTACTATATACAAGGATAGAAAAAGACATATTTGTTCCTCTTTTAACCCCGTGTAGCAGTTGTCTGTGTCTTCATCCAATTTAAACTGGCAATGCAGAAAGCAGTGACACTCTCCTCCAGTGCATTTAATTGTAAATCAGGATACTCAGATAAGGCTCAGGGAAAAAAAAAAAAAAAAAAAAAAAAAAAAAAAAAAAAAAAAAAAAAAAAAAAAAAAAAAAAAAAAAAAACAGATGAAACACACACACACACACACACACACACACAAAGAAAGAGAGAAACCTTCATGTCCAGATCATGCTCCTTATTGCAAGACAACCTGAAGTCCTTTTAGGTATTTGTAAAAGCAAGAGAAAAATCAATGAGAATTAAAGTTGGAGGAAAGGACCAATCAGGGTACTGCAGGTTGATCATGTTTTGGGTACAAAGTGGCTGTTCCTAACCCAGAATGCATCATCTGTCTCAGGAAGACAAAAAACTATTGTTTTTGTGTTTTCAGAGCTCAAGTAGAAATAATGCTATTAATGCGATCGAGAGAATCAGGAAAGTCCATGCCACTGACATCACTTGTGCTGTCTATAAGATTCTTTTTCTCTCCTTGTCTGGCCGCCCGCCCACCCACCCACCCACCTGCCTGCCTGTCTGTCTGTCTCTCTCTCTCCGGAATTGGATCCAGGGAAAACTCTGTAACATCCCAGAACTTTTATTTTAAAATTTTATTTTGCTACAACATCTCAAAAAGTTGCCCAGTCTGGCCTTTTATTTGCAATCTTTCTATCTCATCATCTGAGTTTTTGGCATTACAGAGTGTAGCAAATGCCAGGCTACTCACAAGATCTTAGAGAGCAAGAGAAGGAAGCTCTGAGATAAAGAACTGTTATCAGGTGAGTGGAGGAATATTGAAGGGCTCTACGGAGTCACTAAGCAAACACAATACACTCTGGTCATATTTATTACATTGCAGGAAAAAAAAAAAGTAAAACATAGAAGGAAGACAAATGCAAATGAGATGAAATCTAAGTTGACACAAATTGTAGTTTTTCTGCCTTTTAAACCAGTAGATAAACTCACTTCAATCTGTGAAAGAATATGTTTTTAATAAATTATGTACAAAATTTCACTTTATAGACTTAAGGTAGTGATGGCAAAACTTTTGGAGACAGAGCACCCGGATTGCAACTCAGATCTCACTTATTTGTTGCAAAGCACCAACATTGCAAATAATCTCAAGGTTTCAATTTAGCAAAACAAATATTCACTCATTAAAGCAGAAACACAATTACAGAGTTTTCAATGATACTAACAGCCCACTATGGCATGCATGTTATAGGTTCACTGTCATTGGATCACAGTAACCATGTTGAACCTATGTTGCATTCATATATTTATCCCCTCGGAAGATTTACATAGTAAGTCCTTATGAACTTACTGCAAGTTCCATTCCAGGAGTCCCAGTCTATTTGCAGCTGGATTCTTTTATAGGTACTAAAATAGTGAGTCTCATACACCTTTGACACAAGCATATGATGCATGTTGCTTTGCGGTCCTAGAAGTGCTCCTCACATTGCCATTGCTTTTCCTCATGCTTGTGGGCATCTTGGGTTCTGACTGAAGACTTAGTACTGTTTAGGATTGCACTGTATATTAAATACTCAGGAACACAATTGTTCTTGAGCATGTGAGCTACATCTACAAATTTATTTTGCATTTATGAATGTTATTAATGTAGGAACTCATTGTGTCTGTGACAGTTTCCAGGTGAAATATTCATAAGTCAAGGCTTACTGGATTGTGACTGTACTCTCTGTATTTTAGTGGAGTAGAATAGAAATCTTAATATGTGAAGAGAAAGCTACAAATATATCTATATATCTATATCTATATATATATTTATATATGTGGATTAAGGTGGACAACTTTGAAGATCATAGCAATTATCATGCCAAATTCTAGGAGCACCAAAACTCCACACTCAGGTACAGAATCCATGTGTGGGGCTCAGCTAACATGTGGACTTTTGAAATTGTCAGTGAGGGACAAATAAGATTGCTGTGAATGCACAAAATATAAAACGCCTCTCATTAGAAATTTCCAGGAGATCCAAACTTATATACCAACACATGTACTTTATATTTCCTATGTGGTCATTGAAGTCTTCTCAGGGTTTATCTTGTAGTCCTGTACATTTTTCTGTAGTTCCTTTGTCTGTGTCATCCATGTGGATGAGTCATGGCCAATGCTTGACCAGATTGCTCTCTGTGAGAGCCTGAGAGAAAGTTTTCTCTTCATGTGACTCTCCCCAGGCACACTATAGAACTTCAATCTCTTTCCTCTGTGGCTCCACAATCTCCTTGCTCAGAAAATTTGGAGCTTACCTGAGTCTCATA
>PVKA01020197.1:0-40785 GCA_004027165.1 Ctenomys sociabilis | reverse complement strand
TGTACATTATTCTGTAGTTCCTTTGTCTGTGTCATCCATGTGGATGAGTCACGGCCAATGCTTGACCAGATTGCTCTCTGTGAGAGCCTGAGAGAAAGTTTTCTCTTCGTGTGACTCTCCCCAGGCACACTATAGAACTTCAATCTCTTTCCTCTGTGGCTCCACAATCTCCTTGCTCAGAAAATTTGGAGCTCACCTGTCAAATATATGTAGGCAAGACTTGTCCCACCTAAAGCAAACATGCTACCTCACTCCTGAGATGAATATCCTGTCTATTTAAGGTTACTTATTACTCACTAGACATTTTAGATTATTAAGGAATCTCCATATTTATTTCCATAGTGATTGTACTATTTTATATTCTGACCAACAATATAAAAGTAATCCTCTTGCCTGCACCCTCACCAGCATTTATTATTATTTAATTTCTTGGTGATGACCATTCTTTCTGTGATAACATGGAATCTCAATGTTGTTTTAATTTGAGCTTCTCTAATGGCCCTTGATGTTGAGTAGTTCTTCATGTATTTATTAGACATTTCTACTTTTTTTGTGAAATATGTATGTTTTTCACTTGCCCATTTTTTGATTAGGTCTATTTGGACTGGATACTTACTACCACCTTAAAGTACTGAGTACCAAACGAATTCAGTTTATGAAAATCTCTTCTAAGGTCTTAACCAAGTAACAGTTCATGAGAAAACATTTCCACGTGAAAAGTGGTAGTTGCAGTAAAATTCGTCCTATTGTGTTTCCCACCCATCTTTTCTCTTTGCAGATAGTGCTGACTCAATACTAGGGAGATAATAAAAATAAAACTTAGAGTAATTTTTCATCAACAACCTGAGAAGTTAAAAAACTAAAATAGGTCTTTTTAAAGGCGCTAGCAGTTAAGCACATCTTAGGTTGTTGGGATCACAGTAACACCAATCAAAGCAACCTAGTTTTAGTAAAATAGTGATATATGTTAAAAGGGTATAGAGGTGTTCCTTAAACTGTTTATTTTATTTACTATTATTATGTCTATTTGCAGAGCACATTCCACGTTTTTCTTAGAAAACAGTGACTCACTAAGCAAGTATCAATATCTAAACATAATTTGACTACCTGTGGACAGAAGGATAGAGCCATATATTATATAGTCATATATGGCTTCTATGAACACGAGAAGCTCTATAACCTCATCTCTTGTCATTTTCTGTATACATTTCATATTGCAGCCAATAATGGTCATTTAAAGGGGGACTACACAGTGACAAAAATGTTTCCTGTTGATAAAGGAATTCTAGATAAAAGTTTAAAACTACATTTATTTACTAGCCCTAAAGAATTATAATACAGAGAGAGGAAGCATAACATTTTCACAATAATAAAAAGACAATTAGAATAAAAATTTTTCTTAGCAAGAGAGCAAGTTTGAAATTTTCAAAAGTAAATGTCACTGAAATAAAAGGGCAACATATCTAATTTGGACATTTTAAGGCTTTGAATTCTGAAACTCAATTACTGCTATCTTATGTGTCTTTCCTTGCTTTACCAGTAGTGGGATGAAAGTAACCATATGCATTGAAGTTAATCACCCAGCTCAATGAGACAGAGCAGATATTCATTGTTGACTTAGCATTATCCTTGGCCTTTAAATATGTTAGCAACTACAACTAATTGTTGAGGTAATGAATAAGTAAGAGAAGATTTAGGCAATGTTAGAAAATGTAGATTAACTCCCAGAAGCCAGAGAAGAATAAATCAAAGTGGAATCCAGGTCTGAGAGGTTGGCAGAGAGCAAATTCACTGCATATGTAACATATTTTAGTTAAATACCATTCACCAAGCTTGATCAGTTCTGTCTGTTCCTAATATGCAATCTGAGGATAAACACGTATGTTTAGACAGGGAAATGGTTAAAAAATTGTTTCACCTGTTTAATAATGAATCGCCTTATGGTGTATGGGTTTTAAGAATATTTATTCTACAGATGATTTCCTGAAAATCTTGTATTTTTTCCTATAGCCATGAGACATTTTTAACTTAGGTAATGAAAATTCTGAATTTTTAAATCTCATTCTTTAAACTTGTTATATTATTAAAATCTGCTACATTTTGTGTTTTTCATTTACAGAACAATAGAAAAACAATATTTAATGCCATGAATTTAAACTATTTGAATAAACAGAGTTCTGTGAATACTTTAAATTCATGGCATCAAATATTGCTTTTCTATTATTCTGTAAAGCTTTAACTCTTTAACCCTGTGAAGGCCTCTTATTTTGTAGAGATGTTGATTTCTTTAAGGATATGGCTACTTAAAATTCAGGTGCTTAATATTTTATTAGACTTCTTACTGAAGACACTGTAAAATTATCATTTTTGGGATGTAGCTAAGGGAAATAGCCTATTGTTTGCCTACTATAATTTATTTCCAAATGTTTTTCTTTGACCAAGTAGAAAAAAATGTAATTTCAGAGAAAGCTAAGTAACTCTCCCTTTTTGTTTGAACTTGGGTATAGATAGTAACTCCTGCGACTAAGATTGTAATAACATAAGTGTTTATAAAATTCTCCTTAAAAATTTTAACAGGGGCCAGGAGATGGCTCAGTAGAATAAGCGCTTCCCTGGCAAGTGGAAGGGTCTGAGTTCAACTCCCAGTTCTGCCAAAAAATAAGAAAAATAAATTTTAACAGAGAAGTGTATATGTAGTATTGTTGTATCTCTTGTAGACATAGCTTGGATAATTGTACTGCTGATTTCTGCTGGTCTACTGAAAGGAACAGCTAATGCTCAACAGCTTTATTTTCAAAATTTTTTTTCTGTCTTTTAGGGAAAGGTCTACAGGGTGTTCAGGGTCTCACTACTAGATTGGACTTGTAGTGATCCGCCTGTTTACAGCCTCCCAAGAGCTGAGATTACAGGCGTACACCACCATGACCAGGCTCAATTACAGTCTCAGAGCCCCCAGGGGCTGGGCCAGCACAGCTGGCCCAGGGATTGAACCTTAGGCTCCTGTACCTGCTTGCAGGTGTTTTAATCTGCAGAGTTATTTGGCTGGCCCTAAGAAATTTTTTTTTTCTGCTGGCTCAGGCTGCCTTAAGGCAGGGTCTGGTAAGTCACATGGAGCTGGGGATCAAACCATGGTCCCCTTAACCTGACTGGGTTTGCCAGAGCAGTTGCTTAAATAACTGAGTTAACCAGCAAGCCCCTCAATTTCTTATAACATTTAAAAATAATTTTTATTCTTATATCTGGTGATGTAAACAACTAATTTGGAGACATTATGTGATACAACAACCACTGTCAAATTATTTCGTTTAATGAAATTCTGCATTGTTTCAATTTTCTTTACTATATTTTATTCTCTCTAAAAATGAAAAAAAAAATACACCCTGGTTCATTAAGTCGGTTATTTGGTAAAGTTTACCATGAAATGATTTCTGGATTTCAAGACTTCTCATCTATGCTTTCATAAATCAGGAATCAGGAAACAATGGCCTGTAAGCTAAATCCAGACAATTTCTTATTTTTGTAAATAAGATTGTAATATTCACACATTTCCTTTCATTTACAAAACTTCTCTGCTCAGGTTAGCACTGCAACATGTTTGGATAGTCGCAACCAAACTACATGGACCCCTAAGGAGAGTATATTTCTTACATCACTCTTTGCAGAAAATCTTTGTGGTACATTCTAGTTTTACGTCCAAAATTTTCACTGCTGTTCTTATAACCCCTTTTTTTTTCAGCTGAGAAAACTGAAAGTGGATGACTCTTGGTAGATCCACCAATGAACTGAGGGTAAAGGGTCAATTACTATTTCAAAATCTGCTGAGACAGATGAATGGTGGGCATTGCAGTCAAAAGTGCCTTTGGGGATACCGATTGGTAGAACTAGGTAAATGTTAACTTTGAGTAACTTGTGAGGCCTGAATGTAGTCCAAAATAAAAGAAAAAACTATTGTCTTAGTAGGCTCCTAAATTTTGATGTCTTCTATCTCCATTGGAGAAGAGCAATAGCAGAAAGAGAATGAGATTCAAAAACAAATATACAAAGGAAGAGTTTGAATATTCTGTTATCCATGTCTATAGCCCAACTGCTAGCTAGATTATTATAAATCACTACACCTCAAAATTTATTTTCCTTGGTTGCTAATATCTAATGAATCATGTTAACATTTCAACCAAAATTCAAAAAAGCATTCTAAAAGTCAAGAAAAATATGACCTAAGGAATACGCAAGCAAGTATTGGAATAACAATGAGATGTGATATGGAATATAAATCATGCAAAGATTATTCTTCAAAAATAAGAGTGAAATGAAGACTTTTGTAACAATAATTTGAGGCTGGGGATGTAGCTCAAAGGGGAAGAACATTTCTTTTCTAGTGTGCACAAAACCCTAGATTTGAATTTCTACTTACAACAATGAATAAATAAAAGTAAGTAAATAAATAAATGAATAAATGTAACACCTCTTCAGAGAATTCATCTCTATTACATCCTTAGAAGGAAATTTTAAAGAGCAGAGGATGTCGCTCAGTGGTATATCACTTAGTAAGCATTTTCAAGGTCCTGGGTTTGTTCCCCAGCAAGAAAAAAAAAGATACACAAGTTGGTTATGGGGGAATAAAAATCATATAGATCAGAGACTTTGTTCTATGTAAAGAAAGAAAAATCAGGGCTGGGGGCATAGCTCAGAGGTCTAAGCACCTGCCTTGGAAGCACAAGGACCCAGGTACCATCCCTGGTACCACATACTGTACTGCTATGTTGGCCATAGAACCTGGATGCAGTTATGCATGTGTATAATCCCAGTACTGGTAAGGCTGAGACATGATGTTCACTGAGTCCAAGCTGTGCATGGAAACCCTGTACGAAATAAATAAATAAATAAATAAATAAATAAATAAATAATAGGGGATTTTATAAATTTTTGAAAAAGAGCTTCTGGTTCAAGGGGCTTGGCAGCAATGGTTTGCAGTACAGTTATGGCCAAGTCCAAGAACCACACTACACAAATAGTCCTGAAAATGGCACAGAAATGGCATCAAGAAACCTTAGTCACAAAGATATGAACCTCTGAAGGGTATAGATCCCAAGTTCCTTAGGAACACGCATTTTGCCAAGAAGCACAAGGGCTTCAAGAAGATGTAGGCAAACAATGCCAAGGCCATAAATGCACGTGCCAAGGCTATCAAGGCCCTCATCAAGCCCAAGGAGGTCAAGCCCAAGATCATTCCACAGGGCATAAACCACAGGCTCTCTCGACTTGCCCATATTTCCCAACCCAACCTTGGGAAGAGTATCCATGCCCGCATTGCCAAGTGTGAGAAGCCTTGCCAGACAAAGACCCAGGCTCCAGCTAAGGCCCAGTTTCCAGCTTCTACTCCAACCCTGGCTTCCAAAGGTGTTGAGGCTCCCAAAGGTGTTAAGGCCCCCAAAGGTGCCCAGGCCCACATGGCTAGTATACTTCTGTGCTCTTTGTACAAATACACCTGAGGCAGAATAAGTTAAAAAAGATTTAAAAAGAAAGGAAAAGCATTAAAGAAAGAATAAAGTCAAATTGCTTTTTGGTTTTTATTGAACTAAAATATGATAGTTCAAAATGATAATATCAGTTTAATGGGTAATTATAGTGCACACAAAAGAGAACTAAATGATGAAAAGTTTTAAGAGACAGGAGGGCAGAATCAACAACTGTCCATCATAGCATACTTGTATCATATCTGAGGCATATAGTGCTAGAGAGAGAAAATACTTAAAAACTCTAGAGCAGCCACTAAAAAACCCCAAAACATACATAATTGATATGTTAAGATGGGAGTAAAAAACACAAATAGATTGCTCAATTAAAACCAAGAAAGTCAGAATAAAAAGATGAATCAAAGACATAGATTAACAGTGGTGGAACAGAGGAGGATAGATCATGCCAATACCGATGAAAAAGATATAGAGTAGCTGGATAAATGTCTGGTAACACAAACATCACAATAACATAGTTATGAGGTATAGAGAAAGGCAAGACAGTGCCAAAAGAAATGATCCAAAAACTGATAGAACAATAAAATGGAAAACTCCATTCTTATAGCTAGATACTTCATTTCCCTTCACCTATTTTTAATTTCTAAGTAAGTAAGCAGAAAATATATAAAGACAGTTTGACATGAAGAAAATTATCAATCAACATGAGATTTATAAACTATGCCCTCTATCAACAGCCCATGTTCTTCTCAATTAGTCAGCATAATAGATTGCATTTTAAGTCATAAGGCACCATTAACAAATTTTGGATAAAGATCATATTCTGAGTTGTATTACTCATATTACAATGAAATTAAACTAAAAATATATAGCAAAAATATAGCAAGAAGATTCTCAATTATCAAAGTATGAAACAACATATTTCTCAATACTTAAAGAAAATTAAAACAATTTTGAACTACACAAAAATGAAAATACAACTTTCCCAAAGTTGTAGGATACAGCAAAAGCAGTACTTAAAGACAAATTTATGGCACCATTTATATACAGTAGAAAACCACGAATATCAAAAATTAATCATCGAAATAAGTTTTCACTTTTGGAAACTACATGAGCAATTTAAGCCTAAAGCAAGCAGAATAAAATACATGAGAAAAATTAGAGCATAAATGAATAAGTCAAATGGAAAGCAGAAAAAATAATGGTTATGAAACCCAATTCATTCTTTGAAAAATTGGAAAATATTAATCAACTTCTTTAGCTTAACCAAGAAAATAGGTGAAAACTGTAAAATACCAATATTTGAAATGAATGAGTTATCATTACTGATACTGCTGTAGCTAATAAAAGTCTAGTTTTGGGGGGGGTTGTTGCATTTTGGTACCAGGAATCAAACTTAGGACCTTGAACTTGCCAGGCAGGCATTGTGCCACTGAGCTATATTCCCGACCCCTATAGATAATAAATGAATAGTGTTAAAAACTATAGAACCATAGTTTGATAACATAAAGTTAACCATGTCCTTGAAATTCACCCAAATAGAAGTAGATTATTTGAACATGTGTATATCTTTTGAAGAAATTGAGGCAATAGCTAGAAATTAAGTAAACAACAATAGAAGAGCCAGTTTTCCCAGTGTTGAATGGGAATTTGCAGGTACACAAGTGCAGGAAGTTAGAATAACTTTCATGTTAGTGGATTTGAGTTGAAATCTGAACTCATTTTCAGGCTGATATAGTATATATAGTTACTTATGGAAAAAGTTATAGATATTGGTATATATCCAATTTGGATTGTATATGTACTTTTCCTTACTGGGAAAGACATAGAAATAATGACACATCAGTAGCTATTAGCACACCTAACATTAAGGTCTTAGTTTCTAATACTCTTCAACAGAAGAAATGAGAACTTCTTGGAGAAATGGCTGACTCTAACTGGGACAGTGCTATTAAATCAGTGAGGCTGAAGTGTCATGTAATAGTAGAAAGAAAACAAATGCTTAAGGAACAAGACAGCCCACACTGCTGTAGCCATGTTATAGAGAAAGCGCTTGATGGCAAACTTGGAATAATGTGAATAAATAAATAAATTTGAATAAGTAAATTTGAATAAATAAATGGATATATATCCTTTTTTTAGCTCCTCAAGAGTCAACATCAACAAAATCATGATGGTATGTAACTATCATATGATATAATAAAAATAGCACTTATCTTCTGTGGTCTTCCTCTGCAGAACTTGTAATTCCAGTCTAGTCACAAAAAAGCAAATCAATTCCACATGAGAGCATTTACACAAAATATCTGATTTGTGAATTTTAAAACTTTTCAATATCCTCAAATAGCAGAGCCTAAAGAAACATGACAACTAAATGCAATGTTGTGTTCTGGATGGAATTCTGGAAAAGAAAAAGAACATTAGGTACAAAGTAAGAAAACTAGTCTAAACTATGGACTTCAGTTAATAATAATATATCAATATTTATTCATAAATTATAACAAATATATCATAGTAATGTCTGGCATTATTAATAGAGGAAACTAGGTGGGTATATGGGAACATTCTCTACTTTGTGCACAATTTTTTTCTAAATCTAAATCAATCATAAAATAAGAAGTTAAGCAAGTTGTAAATGGGAATGGATATATAGCTCAGTAGAATAAGCTCTTTCTTGGCAAGCACAAGAGCCTGAGTTCAATCCCCAGTTCTGAAAAAAAAAGTTGTAAACCCTATTTAAGTGAAAACAATGGAAGTGATTGGAGTGCATACCTATTTGTGGGAGATTTTTAGGGTGAATTTGTTGAAAAAGAATAACAAGATAATTTCTGATCAACTGCAACAACTGAAGAGTGAATTTAAGCCTTGATTCCTACCTGTGGAAAATTAACTCTACTTATTCAGGTGTGGGAAGCCAACATATTGCATAGCATAGAAAATTGGAAAGAAATTTACAAAATATTGTGGTGTTCAACTCAAAACAGTTACTTGAAAATATTAGGAAGGGATTCATATTTCATATATCCTATATTTAAAAACTTTCAATTTAAATTTCCAATTTTATTATCTTTAGAAAGAGCAGTTTGTTTATAGACATAATTTTTATCGAGTAATAAAATTAAATGTAAATAAAGGATCCTCCTGATAAAAAGAAGGCTTGCAAAAATTATTACATGAGGCAAAAGCAATGGAAAATTCATCGCTTTTTTGAGCAACCCCACAGAGTTAATTCCTCCTTGGTGCTGAAGGCTTTTGCTTTGAAATTCATTTTATTGACCTGAAGCTTAAACTGCAGGGTGACTCAAGGATAATTGACAGGAGGGAGAGAACATCATGCTAGCATTGTCACATATGCCTTCACTCAATCCCTTGTTAAAAGATGCATTATGTAAATGTATCCCCACTGAATTTTGCTAGCATTTTTTTTTCTTTTTTTGGTAAAGCATTACCTATGTTTGTTCAGGGAGGAGGGGCAAAACACACTCTTCCAAATGGTTCAGTGATTATGTCCCCACACTTTAATTTCTGCTTGAAATTCAAGCCCACATAAAAGGTTTTGAAAATGAGAAGGTGGTTTTTCTCTGTACTTCACTTATGTGTATAATATAGGTTTACAGAAATATAGCATATTTAAAAGCAGAAAAGATATGTAATTAAAATCTTGAAACACATTTCTTTGGTGAAATTTGTTTTCAAAGTTGCTTTGCAATGTAGTGATTTAGCTGCAAAACCGATCTTCATCACTAGAGTCAAAAAAATGATCAATTATGCATCTACTTATGTATATACAAATCAAAACATATACAAATCACAGGAATAGATACGTGAAGGGTCAAAAGTAGTACAAGCTGTATTAGGCTGTTTAATAATTAGAAACCATATCACTATTTTTTCACTGTGCAAATTATAGGAGAATACAATGGTCTTATAAATTTGTTGGAGAGAAGAATTTCTTATGAATGGTTCATATAAATCATATAAAAAAGTGCCAGTGGTGGCAGGAAACAAAAAGCGTAGTGGGCTTTTATGAAAGACAGATGCAATATGAATAAGTGATAAACATCTAACAGTTCACTTTTGAGCTGATGGTTCACCATGCTGTGATATCTGCTTTTACTAATGGGAACCCCTGAGAATTTTGTTCTGTGGTTTAAAGGCATACAGAAAATCTGATTAATTCACAGGGATGCATATGAACTAGTTGGAAAAATTGAACTTCATCTACTATAAGGCTTAGAAATAAAAGACTGTTTTTGACTATTTGTAGTGTGTTTTCTTAGCATTAAAAAAATAGAAATTTGCTTTATAGTTCTAAAACCTTTCATATTTTTCTTTTAGTATCAATGCATTTGTAGAGAAAGTGACTTGAACAAAAAAAAGTTGATGGTCCTTGATCTCAACTTGACTTTTAACTCCTATTTTTCAGAACCCTGAACTATCACCGAAAGCCTATTTCTTTTAAACCTGAGCATGCCTGCAAAGAGCTAGCTAAAATAAATCAGAAAACTGTGATTCTAGGATATACACATGTTTGGGAAAAAATGACGTGGAAATTATATCCTAAATAAAATGCCTTTATTGTTGTGGGGAAAATAACTACTAATCTGTTAAATGTCAGATGTGCCCAGTGCGTGATCTCACATCAAGGAATGATGGTGCAAACCAAAGGAAGAAGTTAAGAGAGTTTTATTGGAAATAAGGAGAAAGCTCCTGGACTTCCAGGAATGGTTCCAAGAGGTAGCCACTGAGGCTGTTTTTCAGTGGTATTTTACACAGCAAAATCACAATGTGGGTATAAGGTTGGTCAAACTACAATCAGCCTATAGGATTACAGATATAGTAGCCACTCAGCTAATATTGATCCAGTAGGGAAATTAGTCACACAGCCAGTGTACATGAAAAGAAGAAAGGCATTCCTAGGAAGGGTGAGTGTATAGAAGCAGAAGTTCTGGTTGCTCACCAGTTTCTCTGGTGCTTATCTGGATTCACTGGACCAAGTGGGCTAACTAAAATATAACCTCAAGTTCCTGTTTATTTCTAGGGAGGCTTTCAGGCCTGGCTCTCACATCTCCATCCCGAGGCCTGGCTTTCTTCAGATTTGCCTCCAGCCACAAACTTGTTGTGTCTCATCTCTCACACTGACTTCCTTGAGGGCCGGATCTCTCTCTGACAACTTATTAATTTTGATCTAACTTAGCTCTGTATAATATTACTTTCATTTCTATTACAGTAATAATTTGGAATGATTTCCTATAACAGAAAGAGTGATTAAATCTCTATCTGAAGTTTAAAAGAGGGGGGTGATGACTGAACGTAGGTTCCTAATCAGTGTCACAACTTAACCTTGCAAGGAGGGAAGGACTTATTAACCAGGGGTAATTGATTTGGACTTAGTGTCACAGAGCTGTGGAGTCCAGTCATCAAGTCTTTTCTGAGCAAGCTTCTTCCCTCATTGCTCAGCTCATTAGTATGCAACTGGAAAATACCAGCACAGAGCATGCCAAGGCAGACAAAGAAACAACTCAAGGGAGATTTAAGCTCCCTGACTATACATATCCCCATAAAATCTAAAGAATATAACTATTCACAGCAGGGTAAAGTCCCACATTTTTCTTTCAGTGCAAAATTCTACATTACCCCTGTGGCTATAGTGATGAGGAGATGAATTTAAAAATATCTGCAGAATGATGCTGATGCCTTTGGTCAAGGAATAATAGTGGGAGCGTTCACTTTCCCAGACACACAGCTCAGTGAGTTTATGATTGCAATGTCAGAATGGGGAGGCCTGGGTCTTTGGCTCGTATTCACATTATGTCCATCATACCAATTTCCTTACAGTCAAAGGAAAGCAGGGAACAGTGGCTACTATTAAAATATTTCAATCCTCAAGACCAATTTTCATTCATTTATTTGCATATTTTGAGAAAATATTAGTCTTTCTGTGACTTCATGTCATTCACAGTAAGGTACAATTTACCAAATGTTATTACATATCAGGCTGTATTCTAAGAGGTTTTATGCACATTCGTCATGTAGCCCTCACAAAACCCTACAGGGAAAGGATTATTTTGGACATTTTATAGATGAAGAAATATATATCACAAAGTTTACCATTCTTTTGTTTATGTTTCACAGTTAAGAAATGGCCAAATTATACCAAATCCCAGGAACATTTATCTGTCCATGTATCCAATAATATTCATTTTTCAGATTCACCTTATTGCCTAAATTTTTCATGTTTTCTTAAATATGTAAGTATTCTTACAATCATAGAAAATATATTTGCTTGAATTTGATTAAATTAAAATATGCAGGTCGGGGCATTTAAGTTGCTATAGCTCAATGAAGTAGCAGAACAACACTAATTGAAATGACTCAAAATAACCTATTGCAGCCCATTCAATTGACTTTTGTGACACCATGTTCTCATTTTTGAAGACTGTTTTTCATTAACCTTCTGTAGCCTAACTTGCACTATTTCAACTAAAGAATGAGTTCAACTCTTACTTGTCTTCCCTTATTTCATTCCTTTGGAGTGGTTCTCATTTCTCTGTCTTACAAAGAAATATGGGTATAATATTTTTATAGCAACCTAATTCAATTCTGTTTTAGAAATAAGTGGGTAATAAAATGAGAATTAATAAAAGCTGAGGCACTTATTGGAGCAGTATGCAAATAATTTCCTATTTAATAGAAGAGAAACTGGCCTTAGTTATCCAAGTTCATGACTAGATTATTTTGATCAAATTTATCAAATTTATCCTCTATTTTGCCAGAAGTGTTATTAGAGAAACTATCAATTAAAAAGTTGAAAGAATTACAAAGCTAGCACTGGGATATTATAAGTTGATATGTAAAAACTATTCCATTCATTCATCGAAAAATACTGAATGTCTCTGTGTGCCGAGCATTGTTTTAGATACTGAAGTTACAACAGTAAACAAAGCAGAATAGAAAAATCTCGATCTTCATGGAACTTATGTCTGATGATGAAGAACATTAAATACTTGGTATAAGAAATAAGATAGGTTTCAGAGATGAAGAAGAGGATAAGAGGAAAGGAGAGAAGGGTAAAGGCATCAAACATTATGAAGATTGTATACCCACGCAACAGTTCATTAAAATAAACATCATTATATATTGAAAACATACACTAATAAAGAAATAAGTCAGGGACAAATATCACGAATGTAGAAGCTAAGAGTAATTTTATATAGAGTTTTACATGCCTGCAATTATTTTGGCATGCCTTGCACAGAGAGACAATCTATATCTTATCTCCCTGAATTGAATTGGAGCTAATCTTCCCAACTTGCTTGTAGCCAATAGAATTCAAGAAATATGCCCCTATGTGGATTTGGAGCTAAAGTTACAAAAGGCAACACAGTTTAGAATACAGTCACAAGGATTTTCCTGTGTGTCTTTTGAAGTAGTAGATCCCATCCCACTCCAAGGAATCACTAGTCTACAGAGTCTGTGAACTTAGAATTATAATATGATGGCCACCTTTTCCTTGTTATTTGTTTTCTTATAGGCGAAAATTTTGAGAGCAAAGGATGACAATAGCCTAAGTATGAAAGACTGCAGTTAGTTCTTGGCAGAAGCTTGGCCTTTGCACTCATTTAACCATATTTTGTTAAGAACTCTGAACTTCCTCCACCTACCTTGAGGTGTCCTCCATATCCATTAGGGTTTGTTTCACTCTCCAACACAGATGTAACCCATCAAAGAAGCTAGGTCCCAACATCTCTTTCTTTTACTACATACAGCCATAAAAACAAAATTTTATATACTTGGAAGACTTTAAGATAAGAAATTAGAAGCATGTGTAATTTAAAAGTTTTGGAGAAGTGAAATCCAGGAAGTGTCAAGCAAAAATCTCAGGATGACACATCCAAGTAATTGGTTCTCAAAAACTTATGTGCAACCTTCTGCATCTCAAACAGTTTGAGGAAGATGAGAAAAGCACCATCATTTATGGCAGTGAGGTAAAAGGTTCTTCAGAGGCCTCCTTGAAATTCAGTGAATTATACATTTGATCATACATCTCTCTAAATCCTAACTAAGTGCTTACTTTTGTCAGACTCAACCTGGGAAGCAAACGCAATTGGAGATTTCTGGGAATGTAATTCTCATTATCTGTTCTGCACTGCATTAGAAGAACCTAAGGGAGAAATGATGAAGACCAGCTCCCAACATTCAAACTAGCCCACCTCCTTTATACAGCCTTTATAATATTTATGAGACAATACATATGAAATATTGAAAGAACATGAATGAAAAAATGTTATCAACTGTAACTATATTATTATTAGCATCTGTATTTCTGGGGAGGAATGTATAATCCCAATATGTTCAGATTTCTACTTTTTTGTGGAACTAGAAATTTTGTCCAAAAACTCAGATTGCTTCTTCTTTAAAATTATATATTTCTCCTCAGCCAGAGCAAAGATGTCTTTGGGGAGGATCATGACATACAGGAGTGGTCAAAGTATATGGTGAATATTTAATTTAAAAGTACATTGCAGAAAAGACACAGTGCCATTAATCTCCTTAAAAATATTCCCCTTTAGCTTGACCAAAGTTCCATCATTTTCATCACTTTCTTTTCTTAATTTTTATTCAAAATTTTGAATTTTCAATTCCAAAGATGCTTAAATGGCTTGTGAATATCTTTTTTTTTATAATGCTGACATGAAAGCATTGTTTTTTGTTGTTGTTTTTTTTACTTTTAAAGAGAAAAACTAAAAATCATACCAAATTTCAAAACAAGACAGGAAATTGACAGTCCTTATGAAAGGAGAAAAAGGAAGGATAAAAATATACATGTACACACAGAAGATAGCTAAGATAATTGTATTACTAATTTCTATTAGTTCATTGAAAGGAATGGCTTGTGCCATCAAAGGAACGGTTCATACTGTTTAATCAATTTTGCATGACTACATCTGATTATCTGAGCACCTACTTTGAAGAAACCAATTTTTACCACTTTCTGAAGAAGTTTTTAATATTATTTTTGTGAATATCTTCACAGTATATGATAAAAATTTCAATTATCACTTTTGTTGAGGGCCATCCAATCCACAGGTAGACTAATAAAATATTACAATGTGACTTCATATACCTCATTCACTGCATCTGACACTGGAACTCCTAGCTCTTTCCCAAAGTCAAAATGACCATGACAGATAAACATTTTCTATCAACTTAGGAATTTGAGGCACTATGGCAGAGCAACTAAAGACATTCACAGAAGAGGACTTCGACAGCTGCTTCACAAAATGGCAAGAAGGTTTGATAAGCATGTTTGAGGTAAAGGGAGCTTAATGGTAATGTGCATTTTACTGTAATAAATCATTACAAATTTTAACATTCAGCATATTTTTACCATACCTCATATATAAATTAAATGTAACTCATTGGAAATTAAAGCACCATATCCTAAACTTTAGGCTCAGATATTTTAAGAGTGCACATACTTTTCAAATCTTGGAAATCACTTCAGATTGTACAGAAAGTGAAGTAGTTAGAAAACTTAAAATTGAAACATTGTTATATTGCTTTGCTAATACAGAAAATAGTTTCTAGATCATTTTCAGACTACCAAATTCATATTTCATAAAAAATTACGAAACTATAAGAAATTGTGTTTATCTTTAATTTGGAGAAGTGAAATTAAAGAATCACAAGTAAGTTTTAGTTTTTTTTGTTATAAAGGAGATTATATTCAAATAATAGATCATCTGCTAGGGACTGAGCAGCTTCTTATGTTTGAAAATATAGTTTATATTTTCCCATTCACATGAAATAATGACTAATTGTGGCCTTAATTGGCTCTTTCAGAATGCTTCAGTGACCACCTTGTAAATAATTTAAGAATTTTCATATAACAGCGCTTTGCTCTAGAACTGTGTTTTCTTGGTACTAACAAGGGCATGATCCGACATTTGGTTTGGAGAATATGACCAGAATGGTAAATGGTTAATTCTGGTGCTTTTTCTGTTTTGAAACATCATGTTACTTTACAAATATTCAAGGTAAGTCTAAAATAAAATAAAAGGAGAAAGTTTGGGACCTAGAGGAAATTATCTGAAAGTAAGATATTTTTCTTAAGGCAGTCACTAGCAGAAATGTTACATGTCTTTAATGGGTGACAAAAATGGGTGGATATTGTTGGTCTCTTGGGATGAAAAAATTTCAACATCCTTTCCTGTCATTCCAACAGTATCAAGATCTCCTTAAAAGCACAGGGGCAAGAGTCTGATGCCCTGTATCACAAGCAGAGTCGGTCCTGCCCTTGGGGCATACTTACTGAGGTTATACCTACTGGCCCAAACCTGCAATGCCAGAGCTTGGGACATTGCAAACAGGAGGATCACTACAAGTCCCACCTGTGTAGTGAGACCTTGTAGACCCTGTAATAAAGAAAATAAAGTTATTCTTAAAGACTATGTTCTTTTGGACAGCCAAAATCAATTTGATGTTCCCTTTTTCATATTGAAAAAATATCTATATTTGGTATTGTACAAAAAAAGGTGATGCAAAATGCTGCATCTCTTAAAAAAACTGTTTGAAAATGTGAGTACAGCAGTGTGCATTCAAATGCAGAAATATTGCCTCAGGAGAATAATATATATTCTAAAGCTGCTGATGTTTACTTCAACTGATTTCACGGGTAATAGCTCTTGCAGGTTGGTGGTTACTCTAGAAAGAAGGTAGGCAATGTTTGGAGAAATGGGTAGACATGCAAAAGTCTTTAGTTCTTTGCTAGTGATCATTTTTCCAGTGTGGGTCATGGGAGCTTGTGTGATGTTCACTTATATTAGAACTTTTTTGGTATATGGTAGTATCAGTCAACATTTTATTGCTTTTAAAAAATGTCCAATTGAAGGGACATCCTCTTATTGAGCAGTTTTTGCACATCAAAAGAAATTACCAACAAAGTGAAAAGGCAACCCACAATTTTCAAAAGAATCTTTACTAATAAGCACTCAAACAAAAGGCTGCTCTCAAGAATTTATAAAGAACTAAAAAATATTAGGGCTCCAAGATTTAAAGACCTAATCCAGGAATGGACATCTGAGCTGAACACACATTTCTCAGAGGATGAAATTAAAGAAGCTAATAAATATATGAAAAAATGCTCCTCATCACTAGCCATCCATGAAATGAAAATTAAAACAACACTGAGATAACATCTCACCCCAGAAAGAATGGTATTATAAAGAAATTAACCAACAACAAATGTTGGAGAGGCTGTGGAGAAAAAGAAACCTTTCTCCACTACGAGTCGGAATGTAGACTGGTACAACCATTATGGAAATCAATGTGGAGTCCCCTTAACAAACTAGGACTGGAAATCCCATTCAATTCAGCTATTCCCCTACTGGGAATTTTCCTGGTGGAACTAAAAACATCATATCATAGTAATATATGTGTAACTATGTTTATAGCAGCACAATTTGTGATAGCCAAACCTTGGAAACAACCAAGATGCCCATCACATGAGGAGTGGTTGAAAAAGATGTGGCATTTTTGTACAATGGAGTATTATTCAGCTATAAAGCATGACAAACTTGAAACATTTGTATTTAAGTGGATGTCACTTGAAGATGTACTCATTAGTGAAATAAACCATACCCACATGTGTAAATATCATATAGTCTCCCTAGTATAAGAAATCATAAGAAGTACAAATAGAAAGGTGTAGCACAATTAAAAGGAGAGTGAGAACTTGAGGATTAGACCATGAAGAGAAGGCAAGGAGAAAAGCTAGGAAACATGACAGGAGCAAAGCCAAAATTTATACACACAAGATGGGTGAAGCAATGATCCTGAGAAGCATCAGCAGGTTTTTAAAATTAGCAGTTAATTGGTAGGATTCTCACCCTGAATAACTATATATGCTGATACCTGGGAACTAAGCAAATGCACTGAAGATAGCAATGTGTAATACTAGGGTCATGCTTGTAATGCCTGTCATTCTGGCCTTCTAAATATGTACTGCTTGTTATGGAATACCAATTACTGTTATACTATCTCTCAAGTAAATGGTTGTTTAAAAAAAGGTAATAAATGAAAACAAGAGACAAGAAAAAATGCAATAAGACTGTCCTGCTACAATCCTGTATATGTAAAAGATAAAGACATGATTTAGACATGAATATCCGTCTCTGACAAAACTAAGTAAAAAAAGGGGATAGAAATGAAGGATCATTTTGTATTTATATATACAAAATAGTTAGGATAGATATACAGCTACTTTCTCTCAAATCAATTAGAAGAAAGATTTGTACTAATAGTGTTTGGACATGATATCAGGTCTGCATCTTGTTCTATGAATAATCACTACTAATGCAGCAATATGCAATATACTAATTATTGATACAGTTCTGCTATTTGGTTTTGAAGCTATGTCATTGCTATTTGTTTCTCAATAAATTTAATTTAAAAAATGTGCAGTTAAAAGTTCAGTTTCCAAGGTTTCTGTCCATGGTCGTATGGCTCCACAGAGGGAACATCACAGCCAAGGGGCATCGTGGCACAAACTTGCTCTGTTCACGGTATTTGCGAAGCAGATCAGGGAGACAGAATGAGAGATTGTGAGACAGAGATCAGATACAGTGCTCCAAGTCACACCTCAGAGACCCGCTGAGAAATATACAGAATTGTCTATCCCTAGTTGTATAGGGAATTCTCAATCCAATAAAGTTATTATCCTAGTCTAACTATCACAATGTCTGCTTGCTCCAATATCATGTGTTAAAAGCAGTGCATATTATTACTGCTTTTAATTGTGTTTATACTTTGTAAAAGATAAAGACATGAGTTAGGCATGTTTTTTGTCTTTTTTTATTTTAGGTTCTCTAGGAATGGTCTTTGTCTCTTCTATTCTGCAAATATCATACAAATTTTGCTTCCCATGGCTGTGAGATAAGGCTTACTATCAGGTAGAACAATTTGCCTTAAAACTTCTTCATGACTTATCTCACTAAGAATACCTTGTGTCTTCCCAAGTTAATGTTAGGATAATCTTATATATGTATATCAAAACTTTTACTAAGCTTATAATGGGAATTACTGTAAACATATCGATAAATTTAGGAAGAATTAACATCTCTGCTATGTTTTCTTCTTTTTATTTCTGATGTCAAATTTTTGAGTGAAATATTTACCCTAGGATTACCTTGAATTCTGTACCAAATTATCTATTAGGATTAAAAAGAACAGTTTTATGACAAAAGAGTCTCAAAGGCATTTCTTCCCTATGCCCCATTTCTCAGGAAGCTAATATATCAAAGGATCACATGAAATGAGAAACAAGAAGAGTCTCTAAATAATGTGCTATCAAATGTGGAAAGAAATAAAGAGAATCCCAGTTTAACAATGAAAGATGACCCCAGAATATGAACTATGCCATGGGAGTGGAGGGTTACTCTTTGGATCAGCTCAGACGGTACCGGGATCAATTTTTGTAACCGATAAATTCATAGAATGATCATATCATCTGAATGTATTGAGAGGTGAATTACATAAATGATAGAGATATTTGGGTTGAATTAATAATAATCAGCTAAAAACTAGGGCATCAGTATTTCCAGGGGCAAAAACTAGCATGAAAAATATACTGTGTTATATTTTCAAAATTATGTAGTGAAAAAAGCTCTTTATAACTGTAGTATGAGCACTGAATAATGATCTAAAGAAATTAAAATGCTTTATATTAAAAAGTGATATCAGGGGAAAGCAAGTGTGCATGAGTGTAGAAATATAGGGCACCAGAATGAATACAATAGCAAGGAAGAGTAAATCAGTTTCTGAAGCAAATAAATAAGCATATATTTAGAAATATGGTAGTTAATTCTGAAAAAATCAGGAGGTTTGAGGTCTCCAGCTTTGTTCTTTTGCTCAAAATTCCCTTAGCTGTTTCAAATTCAAATTCCAATTTAATTTTAGTAATTTTTCTACTTTCTCATAAAATATGCTATTGTAATTTTGATAGATAGTGATTGCTTTAAATCATCACTCGGGTAGTACGGGCTTTTAAGCAATATTATTTTTACCAATCCTGAATTCAGGGTGTCTTTCCATTTATTTCAGCTTTTTAAAAAAATGTTTTTATCAATATTTCATGGTTTTCAATAGTTAAATCCACACAGATGAACCTGGAGGACATTATGCTGAATGAAACTTGTCACACACAAAAGAAGAAATTCTGCATGATCGAATATATATGAGAGATCTAAAATAATAAACTCGTAGAAGCAGAGTAGAGTGATAGTTAAACATTTTTTTCATATACTTATTACTGATTTGTATGATATCTCTTCAGAAATTTTTATTTAGATCAATTGCTTATTTTTAATTGCTTTTTGCTATCAAATTTTAGGTTTTTATATATTCTGGACATTAATTCTTTGCTAGATGTATAGTTTGCAAATATTTTTTTCTATTTTGTATGTTGTGTCTACTTTTGGTTGTTTCTTTGTTATGAAGAAGCTTTTTTCCTTTGCTATTTGTACTCTTATGAACCTATCAGGTTCTTGTCCAAAACATCACTGCCTACTCCAGTGCTCAGAATTATTTCTCCTATGTTTTCTTCCTGTAGTTTCATAGATTCTGGACTAATATTATTTAAGCCTTTCATTCATCTTGAGTTGATATTTGTAACTAGTGAGAGGTGTGGGTCTAGTTTCATTGCTCAGTATACGGATATCAATTTTCCTAGCAGCATCTATTGAACAAACTGTTCATTATCCAGTGCATGTGCTTACTGTTTTTGCTGAAAATTAGTTAGCTTTAGATACATTAGTTATTTCTACATTCTCTACTTTCTTCCACTGCTATATTGTCTGTTTTATACCAACAGTATGTTTCGTTTGCTATTTCTTTTTTAGTATATTGCAAAGCTTCCTGCTTTTTTTTGCTACTTTTGTCCAAATGTTTGTTGGCTGTGTGTGTGTGTGTGTGTGTGTGTGTGTGTGTTTGTATATGTGTATGTGAGCATATGGCTGTATACAAATTTGAGGAAATTTTTTCTATTACATGAACAATGACATTGGTATTCTGACAAGGATTTATTTTACACATTTTAGATAACTTTGGATAGTATGGACATTCTGTGAATACATACTCTGTTATCGCATGAACATGGAATGGTGTCAGTGACATCATCTTTATGTAGCAAGAAAAATCAAAACTTAACCAAGTAAAACAATAAATCAGTTAAAAATATTTAAAATTGCTTCTAGAAGAGAAAATGAGACATACATTAAGGGAGTGAGCCACATAATATAGAGAAGGACTGTTACAATAATTATGAAATTGTATATTTATTGCCTTCTTAGTAATTATTAATAGTGCAAGATGCAGATATGATATCCTGTCCAAACACTTTTAGTAAAAGTCTTTCTTCTCAATGAATTAAGGGAAAGTAGCTGAATATCTATCCTATTTTGTATATACAAATAGAAGTATTTGATCCTAAGGTATACATGTTTATGACAAATTTGGTAAAACTTAAGTATATATATATATATACATATATACTCTGCTGGTACTGATAGAGTCGAATATTTTTGGTAGCGGCCTAGTACCCACACATAGGACATGCAACTGGTTTTAGCTAGCTAGACAATAGTTAATTCAAGAAAGCATATAGGTGTTTCTACCTCTTTTTTGTGCTATAGCTCTTAGATTTTTCATGAATTTCCCTCATGAAGTTTGGCTTTCTTGTGAGCTTTGTGATGTTTTCCTTCTAAGTTCATATGTATATGAACTGTTTATGGGAATAGTTTAAGCACTGAGAAGAAGTTATATTCTCTTAGGAACTGTTTTTTTTTTTTTTTTTTTTACTTCCAGGCACTATTTTCTTCGTTATACTTAGGTAGAGCCTGTTTATTTATTTATTTTTACTAATTTTATTGATAAAGAAATATCAATGAGACAGTTTCAAAACCAATTAGTAGGACTGTTACAATAATTATGAAATTGCATATTTATTGCCTGCTTAGTAATTATTAATAGTGCAAGATGCAGATATGATTTCCTGTCCAAACACTTTTAGTAAAAGTCTTTCTTCTCAATGAATTAAGAGAAAGTAGCTGAATATCTATCCTATTTCGTATATACAGATACAAAATGGTTCTTCATTTGTGTGCCCTTTTTTGTTGAGTTTTGTCAGATGGGTATTTTATTGCCATTTAAATATTGTAGGTATGTGAATAATCCAATGAAGTCCAGTATTTTGTAATAGTAATGGGTTGTCCATGGAAGTTAATTGGTAGGACTCTAAGTACTTTTGAACACCATTACCCATGACAACATTCATATTATTCCTTGACACATAAATTTTTAGACAATGCAAAAACAAAAAGCAGAGCCCAAAGCACAACTTAGGGAAGATTGTTTCTTCAGCTCTATTTAGATGCAAATTCCGAAGTAGAATCCTTTCCTTGTTGTGCTCCTTTGTGCATTACAATTTAAAAAGAATGGTTGAATGCCTAGTACATTCAAAAATGTTCAATTTGATTTCATAGACTTCATGAATCCTCAGCTTTACATATGTCTCTTGTGTGACTGAAATTATTAGGGAGCAGTTTGAGAATTTGCTAATATTTACTTTTCTTACCTTTAATTTTTTACAAACATTTACTTTGCAGAGGGTATAGCAATAATTGATATGACATTTCGAGCCATACACATTTAGAAGTTCAAAGTGACAGGTATTTCAAGCATGGTTTTAGTATTACACATTGCTATGCTCAGTTTAGTTGCTTAGTACACATACATATCAGCATATATAGTTACTCATGGTGAGAATTCTACCCATAACCTGCTATTTTCACAAGCCTGATAGAGATTCTTAAGGCCATTGCCTTTACCATTTTGTTTATATAAATATATAGTTTTGCCATATTTCTAAACGTTTCTCCTTTCTTTCTCTTCATTGTTTAATCCTGAAGTTCATGCTTTCCAGGTTAAATGTGTCATAAATTTCAATTTGTGTACAAAATAGTTAGCGTAGATATGCAGCTACTTTCTCTTAATTCAATAAGAAAGACTTGTACTCACATTGTTTGGACAGGATATCACATCTGAATTTTGTACTATGAATAACTACTATGAAGACAACAATATGCAATGTATTAATTATTGTAACTGTCCTACTAGCCTGCTTTGAAACTGTCTCATTGCTATTTGTTTCTTGATAAAATTAATAAAAAAATATCATTTCTTCTTTTGAGTTCTTATACTAGGGAGACTACATGATATTTACACATATGAATCTGATTTATTTCATTTATGAGTATATCTTCAAGTGGCATCCATTTAAATATAAATGCTTGAAGTTTATCATTCTTTATAGTTGAGTAATACTCCTTTGTATACAAATACCACATCTTTTCATCCATTCCTCTAGTGATGGGCATCTTGGTTGTATCCAAGATTTGGCTATCACAAATTGTGCTGCTATTAACATAGGTGCACATATATCATGCTGATATTATGCTTTCAGTTCGTTTTTTAAAATTCCCAATAAGAGGATAGCTAGATTGAACAGGACTTCTAGTCCCAGTTTCTTAGGGAGTCTCCACACTGATTTCCATAATGGTTGTACCAGTCTACATTCCCACCAGCAGTGGAGAAGGGTTCATTTTTCTCCACAGACTCTCCAACATTTGTTGCTGGTTCATTTGTTTATGACAGCCATTCTTTCTGGGGTGAGATGGTATCTCAGTGTTGTTTTAATTTCCATTTCATGAATGGCTAGTGATGTGGAACATTTTTTCATATATTTATTCACTTTCTTAATCTCGTCCTCTGAGAAATGTGTGCTCATCTCGGATGCCCATTTGTGAATTGGGTCTTTAAATTTAAGGTCTCTAATGTTTTTTTTAGTTCCTTATAAATACTAGATAGAAGACCTTTGCCTGAGTGCTTATTAGTTAAGATATTTTTTTAAAATTTATTGGTTGCCTTTACACTCTGTTGGTAATTCCTTTTGATGTGCAAAAGGAGGAAGTTAAGTTGTTAATTCTTTCAAGTATTTCCTGTGTAGCTGGATTTTTGTTCATGAACTGTTTGTGTCCCTCTATGTCTTCAAGATTTTCACCTACTTTCTCTTCCAGGAGACTTAGTGTTTCTCTTTTAATGTTTAGATCTTTAATCCATTTTGACTTTAGTTTAGTGCATGATGATGGACCTGGGTCAAGTTTCAGTTTTCAGCACATAGAGGGCCAGTTTTTCCAGCACCATTTGTCAAAGAGGCTGTCTTTCTTCTGGCAGGTGCATTTGGCCCCTTTGTCTAAGATCAGGTGACTGAGTGTGTTCATAGAGGCCTCTGCATTTTCTAGTCTATTCCATTGATCTTCATGTCTGTTTTTGCCAATACCATACTGATTCTATTACAGTAGCTTTGTAGTATAATTTCAAGTCAGGAATTGTAATGCTTCCTGCCTTGCCTTTATTGCCAAGGATTTGCCTGTGGAGGACCCACTGAGCAGCTCTTCATATTTTTTCTCTACTTTTTCTCTCAGTGTGTTTTTATCTGTGTAGAGGAATGCTACTGACTTTCGAATACTGACTTTGCATCCTGCTATGCTACTGAATTTGTTTATTGATTCTAGTAGCTTCTTAGTGGAGATTTTTGCATCTTCCAATTAGAGTGTCATGTCATCTTCAAATAAGGATAGCTTAAGTTCTTTACCTATTCTTGCTCCTTTTATTTCTCTCTCCTGACTAATGGCTCTAGCTAATGATTCCAGAACTATATTGAATAGGACTGGTGATAGAGGACATCCTTGTCTTGTACCTGATGTGAAAGAAAATATTTCAGTTTTTCCCCATGGGATTTTCACACATGGCTTTTATCATATTGAGGTAGAGGCCATTTATTCAATTTTTCTGTAGGACTTCGAACATCAATGAGTGTTGAACTTTGTCAAAAGCCTTTTCTGCATCAGTTGAGATGATCATATGTTTTGGAATTTGGCTCTGTTGATATAGTGTGTTACATTTATAGATTTGTGTATATTTAAACATTCTTGCATCACTGCAATGGATTCTACCTGGTCGTGGTGTATAACCTTCTTAATGAGTTACTGTATTCTATTCGCTAGTATTTTATTAAGGATTTTGGCATGTATTTTCACGAGGGAGATTGGCCTATTGTTCTGTTTTTTAGTTGCATCTTTCTCTGCTTTTGTTATCAGTATAATACTTGTGTCCAGGAATGATTTTGGGAGAATTCTTTCCTTTTCAATTTCACTGAAGACTTTGAGGATTATTGGGATCATATCTTCTGTAAATTTCTTATAAAATTCAGCTGTGAATCCATCAGGACCTGGACTTATATATGTCAGCAGGTCTTTTTTATGACATTTTGAATTTCATTGCCTGTTATGGGGTTATTGAGAGTTCTTATATATCTTGATTCAGTTCTGGTAATTTGTAACATTGTAAGAATATGTGCACTTCTTCTGTGTCTTCGACTCAATGAAAGTAAAGATTCTCAAAATAGCTATTGATGAACTTCTAAAATTCAACAAGGTTCGTGGTTCATGGTAATATGACCCTTTTCATTCCTTAGTACTTTAATTTGAGGGTTTGCTTTTATCTTATGGGCTTATAAAGTTTATTTAATCTTTCAAAGACCAGCTTTTTGATTGGTTAATTCTTTGTATTTTTTCTTTGTCTTAATCACATTTTCTTTTTTTATTTTAGGGAAGGGACTACAGAGTGTTCAGCGTCTCACTACTAGATCAGACTTATAGTGATCTGCCTGGCTACAGCCTCCAAAGAACTGGGATTACAAGCATGCTCTACCATGCCCAGTCTCAGCACCCTGGGGTGGAGCCAGCATGGCAGACCTGGGAATTGAACCCCAGCACCTGTGCCTGCTTGCAGGTGCTTTAATTTTCTGAAGTATTTGGTTGGCCCTAGATTGCATTAATTTTTGCTTTAATCTTTATAATTTCCTTCTATCTTTGGGGGTTAGTTCGATTTCCTCTTTTTCTAGACATTTGATGTTAGGGTATTTGTTTGTTCCCATTCTGTTTTCCTAACATGTGTGTTCACAGCTTTAAATTTCTCTCTAAGAAGTGCTTTCATTGCATCTCATAAATTCTGAAAAGTTGTGCTTGAATTTTCATTGAATTGTAGATATTGTTGAATTGCTTGTTTAATTTCAACTGTAACCCATTGTTGCTGATGAGGGTGTTATTTAATTTCCATGTATTTAGAGGATTTTTCTGGTTTCTTTTGTTATTTACTTCTAGTCTTATTGCACTGTGATCAGACAATATGCATGGGATAATTCCTGTTTTCACATATATACTTATTTCTGACCTAAGGACTAGTATGTGGTCTATTTTAGAAAATGTCCCATATGCAGCTGAAAAAAAGGTGTTTTCAGATGTGGTTGAGTAGAACACTCTGTATATGCCCACTAAGTGCATTTGTTCCAAGTTCTAGTTTAGTTCTGTATCTTCTTTGCTAATTGTTTTGTGTGCTTGACCTATCTTTTTGGGATAAGGAGGTATTAAGGTCTCCTGTGTAGATTGTGATATTGGATATTAGATTTTTCATGCCCATTAAGATTTGTCTTATATATTGGGGTGCTCCAGTGTTTGTTGTGTACATATTTATGAGTGTTCCCTCTTATATTTTTCCCCTAACCAGTATGCATTGGCCTTCTTTATGCTGTTTGTTCAGTCTTGGTTTGAAGTTCACAGATTCTGTGATCAGGATTGCTACCTGCTTCTTGCTGAGGTGCTGGGGAATGTTTTTTTATCCTTTGACTTTGACGCTATGAATTTCTTTATGAGTTAAGTGTGTTTCTTCTATACAGCATATTGTTGGATTTTGCTTCCTAATCCACTCTTGCAGTCTTTTTTTTTTTTTTTTTTTTTTTTTTTTTGAGGAACCAGGGATTGAACTCAGGCCCTTCCACTTGCCAGGCAAATAAGCAAATAGTTATTTTACTGAGTTATCTCCTTGCCCTCTATTTGTTTTAGTGAATTGAGTCTACTTACATTGACGGTTATAACTGAGATGTACTGAGTTATGACTGATATGTTATTTACCTGCTGCTATATACTTTTTTTTTTCTTCTGTATTTAATCATTTGTCCTACTTGGTGGGTTCTTACTGCTGTCATTTGTGTAGTTGTGGTAACTTTGGTCCTTCTCTAGAATATCTTCTAGTATTCTGTATAGGGTTGGTTTTGTCATCATGAAGTTTTTAATTGCTCTCTGTCCTGGAAGTATTTCATTTCTCCATCAAACTTGAAAGAGTTTTGCAGGGTGTAGCAGTTTGGGCTGGAATTTGTTTTCTTGTAGTACTTGAAGTACTTTGGTCCATGCACTTCAATTTTTGAATTAATTTTATTAATAAAGAAATATCAATGAGACTGTTTCAAAACAGGGTAGTAGGACAGTTACAATAATTAATACATTGCATATTGTTGTCTTCATAGTAGTTATTCATAGTACAAGATGCAGAGATGGTATGTCGTCTAAACACTATTAGTGAAAATTTTTCTTCTCAATGAACTAAGAGAAAGTAACTGTATATCTATCCTATTTTTTATATACAGATATATATTTTCTTCACTACAAAATGATCCTTCATTTATATCCCCTTTTTTGTTTATTCTTATCAAACATGGCTGTACCATTGCCATTCAAATATTTTAGGTGCCTGAATTCAGCAAATAATCCAATATAGTCCAGTAGTCTGTACTAGTAATTGGTTATCCGCAGAACTGGCAATGCCAGAAGTTGAATTGAAGAAAACAATACACAAGAAAATAAAGTCATAGGAAGTTTCCTGCTACAATGTTGTATATTGTTAGATTTCTAAACTTCTGTGTAAAAATGTGTAATTGTTTATTCTATTTCTGTTTTTATTATTTATTTATTTATTTATTTATTTATTTATTTATTTATTTATTCACATTATGTAGGGCTTTAAAGTTTAGCATATCAACCAGTTTTGGAAAATACTTGTTCCATGTTATGTCTAAGGCATTTGGTATTGATACATATAGTGCTTTTAAGTTTGACTGCCTATGTTGTAGGGTAATAATATCATTAAGCTTCTCCTCTGGAGAGTTAACAACTTAAGTCTGCAGACCAAAATATCAGAGAGAAAAAAGGACTACAAGGATAGCCAACATTGTAACCCTAGCCCTTCAAGGTCAGTAAGAACTAAGGACATAAGAGAACCTGTACTATAATATCCTGTAACTCAGGGATATCCATGTTGTTCTTGATGTGATGGTTTGTAAAGGAAATCTTCTGCTACTCTGATGGCTTTCCCTTTAAATGGGATCTGTTTCCTTTCTGTAGCAGATTTATTATATTGTCCTTGTGCTGGATTTCTAGGATCTTGATTATTGCATGTCTGGGTGAGTTTTAACTGGGTTAGTGTTATTTGGAGTTCTATATGCTTCAGTTACTGAATTGTTTGCCCATATTTGAGAAGTTTTCTGCTTTTACTTATGAAGATATTCTTATATCATTTGTATTCACTCCTTTTATCTCATTTATGTGTATTAGTCTTATATTGTTCATCTTTGCATTGTCCTGCAGATGTTCAGTTCTTTTTCTGCATCCTATTTGTTTTTAATAGATCTTTTCTTGCCTTTAAACTAGGTGCAATTTTGTCAAGATTTGAAGCTCTGTCTTCATTTTCATTCACACTGTTTTTCCAGCTTATGATTGAGGTTTTAATTTCCTGTGATCTCTTTGAATCTGCTTCGCACATTGTACTTCTTTCTTATACTGCTCATCCAAGCATTCTATCATTTTTATATTCTCCTCTATTTTTTATCAGTGTCTTCTTTAGAAGCACTTAGTAATTCTTTCATTATAATTATCCTTTCTTTTTTTACTTCAGAGATTATTTCTGATCTGATTTCTTGTATATATTTCTGCAGTTGTTTCTTTACTTCAGATGGTATTAATTCAGAGGTTTCAGGTGTGTAATTTCCAATTTCTTCTATGCTAATGTCTCCTGCATTTGTTCTGGGTGGGTTCATGGCCTGAGAATACATTTTGTTCTTTCTTTTTGTCATTTTATATAGCACTGTCCTCTGACGTTTGTTATAGAATTTTGGTGCAGGTATTACCTTAGGATCTACTGAAATTCTTTCCCAAGAGAGATTATGTGTTTAAGGCAGTTACAGTTTTGTATTTGCAGAACTATAATTATAAACTCTAATAATGAGTAGTGATATTTAGCAGTTGATAAAATTTTGTAATTAATGGGTTTATATTTTAGAACATTAAGAGCATTTTGTCTGTGTAGCTAAGTAGATATTAAATTGGGAATTTGTATTTAAATTAGGTCCCCCTAAATTTTGTCTGATCACCTTCTCTTTATGTACATTTGGTCTTCCAGACAAACTAGTTCACCCCAGTTACCTGTTGTCCCCTGTCTTGATCAAGATTCAAAGAGAAAGTATGCTCTTGTAGGTCTTGTTCTAGCAAAGGGTCTGAGTTTACAGGTTCTGGATGTCCCAAGTTTGAACTTATAACAGTGTGCCTGGCTTATGTCTGGCTGCTGTGTTTCACTTCTTCCTGCTGCAGCCCATGGAAATGGAACCTTTGCGCCCCTTTGGCAAGATATTCAGCGCCTGGACTGGCTTGGTGCATCTGGCCCCTAGCCGCTCTGCAGGGAGTTCTGCCACAGGGTTCCACATCAGGCCTGTCTGATGGAGGAATTTCCTGCAAGTTTGCAGACGGTCCCACACACATACTCTGGCATGGGCTTTGGCTCGAAAGGGATCCAGAGAGTGCACAGAAGGTCTTATATACATGCTAGGCGTGGGCTCTGGCTGGAAAGGAAACCAGTGAGAAGGTGGAGGTCCCACGCATGCACTGGGCATGGGCTCTGACTGAAGAGAGATCTGGGGGCGAGGAGGTAGAAGGTCCCACACACACTACATTTACTTTTTAACCTCTGGATATTTTAACTACTTTCTTATGGACATATGCGAATATTTTTAAAGATTTAGAATATGTATTTTACTCATTTCTGCTTATTTTAGTATTGAACTTTTCATAATTATTGTGTCTCTGCCTTATTTTTCAGCAAAAGAAATCCAAAGATAGCACACATAGACATCAAAATATTCTAAATCAACACCTTAAGATAGATTTAATAGCATTAGCCCTTCTTTTAAGGTTCCAATTCCTGAGAGAATTTCAGAAATGTATTGAAAATTTCCAAAGTCAATTTGTCTAGTAGCACAAATAAAACCTTCTTGATCTCAAGAGACTTTACACAAGTAGCTAGCTTTAATAAGTGTTAAAAGCTACTTTCAGTGAAAAAGCATTACTATATATTACCTCTCCAGGCTTAACTATCTCAGTTGTACAACCAATGTACTTCTGGAGTTAGTGTCGAACTTAAACTCTGTGGCAATGTATCCTATGAAATATATTTGAGAAACAAATTTTGTTCATAAAACATTTATTTTTATTTTGCTTAATTGTTATGAATACTAAAACATTCTTTTAAGTGCTGGGTCAAAATGTACATTTCTCCACATCCTCAGAAAGAACTTATAGATTCCTATTGGATACAACAAGCCCTGATGGAAAATGGAAGTTTGTGAAATTTAAAAGTCTGAAGGGTATCTGCTGGCTTATACCAAGTTCTTCTTCAGTAATCACATAATTTCTTCCAGTACCTTGCCATATGCATAGTGCCAATCACTTTAGTACAGTTAGAATGTGCATGCTAGGATGACTAATGTTTTATTTTAATGTAAACCATATTAAGCCTTGCAAATGTATGAGTGTGATGACAGCATGTTTAAAAGTTTGGTGTCTAAAACTATTCACTTGGGTCTATTCCAGATGTGTAACTGCTGGTTACAAGAACTTAACAAAATTACTCAAATTAGTCAATTATTCTGAGTTTCAGGGATCTGCAATATTTAAGAGTTTAAATTTTCAGCTTTAAAACAGAAGGTAAGGAATAAATACTAAATTTCTTTGAATATAGCAATACTGATAGATTATCTTGATATTTTTCTTTACATATCAGATATAAAGTCAACAGGAAGAAGAACAATTCTCACTTTTGTGTTCAAATGTTAAGATACAAAAGACAGGTTAGATGACTATATCAATATTGTTATGCAAGTTCTTATAAACTTGTATATTAAATATATGTTTTAAAAGGTTTTCTATTTGTCAGTCCTCTGAGATTCTACTTCAAAAATCATTCATGAAGTGTCTATATACCTCCTAAAAATGATTCATAGCCCAAATGGTGTTATTTCCAACATAAGGAAGAAGCACCATACAAATTTAAATGATGAACTTACCATCCCAAAGAGACTCTTTCACTTCAAAAGCCAACATTTTCCACATTTGCAAACTTTTTCTTAACTAAACACAGGCTGTGCAATAGCTTCTATTATTTGTCCTATAAGAGCTATTGCATGTCCCTCCTTCTTAGAAGCTATGCCAATGTTTGATCACAGCTGTGAGCAATCTGTGTCAAAAAAGAAGATGATTAATTGGGGGAACCAAGTCATGAATACCTTCCTGAGAATTGATGAAGGATGTGGATTAACACCTCAGCATCATAACTTTATCTAATGCCCATAAAACTGAAGGTATAAAACATGATATGTTCTGTGACTTCAATGATCTTTTGAAGCCAAAAAAGAGTATTAGGATGTGGCCAAGTAGGCCTTACTCAGCACAATTTGCTCTTATTGTAGCAGGTATGATGTCCTTCTAGGAGATAACGCCAATGAAAATTAGATTTGGACCTTACTTGGTAATATGTATTAACTCTTTAGATTTTAATACTACATCTTTCTAAAAAGTCTACCATTGCAAAACATCAGAGTGAGGAGGATGCTAAAAAATTTCAAAACAACCTTCATTCATTTGGTAGGTGAAGCTTTTGTTTGCCACTGCAGAGATCAGTCCAAAACTCACGTTGTTCTCCAGTAATGTTCCTATGTAACACTACCAAGTTAAAAATCCTTTCAGCTTTTCTTTATTCCATGTTTGAATTACATTGTGAATGCACTAGACACATTTTACTGTTGCTCACATGTCAGCTGCATCCCAGAGATTTTTTTCTAACCTTCCAGTTCAATCAATCTTATAGAAATATCAATGATATTTCCTAAATTTTTGCACATTCCCAGAGAGGTCACCATCTCATAGTAATCTCTGGCTCTACTCTGTTTTTTTATAGCATCACTGACTAATGTATTCCTTTATCAATTACTTATTCAGAGTCAGTTATTTGTTAGGTCATATTATGTGTGAGGAACAGGGATGATTATAGGGAAAACAGTAGGCAAGTGTGGGAGGGGCATTTCTTAAATAATCACACAAATTAGAGAACATCATGAATGATAACATATGTATGATGGGCTATCGTGGTACACAAACATATAATAAATTCATTTTACCTGGTCTAGTAGATTAGAGAATGTTTTCATATTAAAAGGGCTCTTACCTTATGATCCAAAAGAACAGTTGTGGTTAAGTAAGCTAAAGAAGAGGGTGAGAGAATTCCATGCCCAGGAAATGTTGGGAAGGGCATCACAAAGCAAGTGGATGCTGGATGGTATTGGCATGTGGGACAAAGGCTTTATTTTCATACCAAAAGCTTAAACACTGATATTAAGGATTCATTGTGCTGTGCTATGAAAGTGGTAGTGGCATAATAATAAATTGAAAGCCAAACTAGGGATTGTGGTCATTATCCAAACAATGATAAAGTTCCTGATCTAAAGGGAGTATGAGGCAATGTGTTTGCATCTGAAAATCCTATTTGTAGAATGAATGGATGGAAAGACAAAGTATTTAAGGGGGAAGGTAGAACTCTGTTGGAGGGTTGAATATAGCTTATGCTAGGTTTATGGAACTAGATATTAAAAGATGAGGAAAAATTAAGGAAAGTTTATGGAATAAAAGCAATATAGTTATGACTTTTTAAAGCTACAAAATTTTAATAATTTCTTCTTTGTTGCTTACTTTTCATTTATTAATTTTAATAATTTCATTGAGAAACAAATAGCAATGAGACAGTTTCAAAACCAATTATTAGGACAGTTTCTGTAATTAATACATTGCATATTATTGTCTTCTTAGTGTTTATCCATAGTACAAGATGCAGACATGATATCCTGTCCAAAAGGATACTACTATTACAAATCTTTCTATTCATTGAATTAAGAGAAAGTAGCTGTGTATCTATCCTAAATATTTTGTGTATACAGATAAAAAATGGTCCTTCATTTGTATTGCCCTTTGTTGTTCAGTTTTGTCAAGATGGGTATTCCACTGCCATTTAAATAAAATGAGGGTTAAAGATTAATGAAGAATTATAGGTGGCTGCTAAGTTTCTACCTTGTATGGACATTTGGGTGGTGTTACCACTCTACCATACAAAAAGATCAAATAAGGAAATCATGAGTTTGATCTTTTTAAACATTTCTTTTCATTTCATTTTGTACATGCTCTCACTATGCAGTCCACACTCATAGTGATCCTCCTGTATCAGCTTCCCTAGTGCTGGGATTGCAGCTGTGTGTCACCATACCTGGTTTTGGGGCCCAGCTTGCCACACCCAGGGTTCTGGGGTTGGCACAGCATTCAGTACATGTGCTTAGACCATTAAGCTATCTCTCCAGCTCACGAATTTGATTTTTCACATAGAGTTGAGGTACCCATAGGGAAATGTTAATTAGGCATTAGAAATTATGATCTACACTTCTAAGGAGAGTTTTGTTCTAGAGAAATAAAATTTAAGTCACCAGATGCTATTTGCTAAATGAAATTCTAAATAAAATCACTCAGTAAAAGAATATAAAGAATTAAAGAAAGCTTAATTTCAATTTTGGGAAATTTCATTAGAGTACCAAGGAGCACAAGACTATCAAACTGTAAACAAGGCCAATACTAATAAGTTAAGAGTGAAGAAGCTTTAAAAAGAGCAAGGCCATGATTTACAAACCAAAGGATTAAAGTTATTTTGAAGAGGGAATGGTCAGCAATATCAAATGCTATGAAGATCCTGAAAAAGGTAAGAATTTAAATTTTCATTAGGATTCAGTGATATGACAGTGAGGGAAAAGAAGTCTGATGAGAACAGCTGAGAAGAGCGGTGTGAAACAGGAAATGGCAATTTTCTCAAACACTGCTTCTAAGAACTCAGGTCACGGTGAGGTGAGAAGAGTAGATATTGGATGGTACTGGCATGTGGGACAAAGGCCTTATTTTCATATCAAAAACTTAAACACTGATTTTAAGGATTCAATTCCATAAAACAGCTTGGAATGTACAATTAGGTACAGGTGTAACAGACAGTGGACAGCTCATGAGATAGCTGGACTCACAGTGTGTGGAAGAGGTAGCCCTTTTCATGGGAAAGAAGGATGTTGCTTTAAAGGTACAAGCTCCTTGCTGTTACATTACAGGGAGGATGCAGTGAAAGGAGGTATGATTTATTGTCTTCTCTTGACTTATAAAATAGCAGACTATATAAGGGAAAGCACAATACTTTTTTTCTAAAATATGAAAGAAAACAGGAGTGAGTGTCCACTGACCACTCCCATTCAGTATGGCACTTCCAAATTTAACCAGAGAAATTAGGCAAGAGCAGCAATGAAATGGTTTTAAATAAAAAAAGGAGGGCTGGCCAGATAGCATAGTGACCTAAAGTGCCTGCTCAGGCAGACCTCAGCGGCCGGGTTTGATCCCTGTGTTACATGGGCCCTGCCCCCTGGGCACACTGAGAAGGCAACTGTGATGGCCTGGTAGCATGTAGCTATAATCCCAGCACTTGGGAGGCTGAAAACGGGATCACTACAAATCCAATCTACATAGTGAGACCTTGAACAGCCTGTAGACCCTGTACCAAATATATTAAAAAAGGAATAAATCAAGCTATCCTTATTTATAGATGACATTATTTACATCAAAAACTTCACCAGAAGACTCTTAAAACTAATAAATAAATTCAGCAAGGTAGCAGAACATAAAAACAATAAGCAAGAATCAATATCATTCCTGTGCTACAATAGTGCACCCACTGAATAAAATAAAAATAAAGCATACTCTCATTCACAATGACATCAAAAAATTTAATCCCTAGGAATTAAGCTAATGAGGAAATGAAAGACCTTTGCCATGAAAACTACGATATTAAAAAAAGACAGATTGAGGAGTACATCAGAGAAACATTGGATAGAACCAATATTCTTTTTTAAAAACAGACTATAAAATAGTAATATAAATTATTAGTGATACATAGTTTCATTAAACAAAATATTATGAAATTGACAACATTTGTTGTCTTGCACAGTGTTGCCCTCAATTTAATTATAGAACCAATATTCTTTTTTAAATATTTTATTCATTTTTATTTTTGATTTTGTGGCCAGTTCAGCCTGCTCTGGAGGTAGGGTAGGGCTAGTGGAGCATGTAGTGCCAGTGATCGAACTATGGTCCCTGAGCTTTCCTAACAAGCACTTCAATCCACTGAGCTATCTTGCCAGCCTAAAACCAGTATTTTTAAAATGTCTGTATTTTAAAAAAAGCTCATAGATTTAATATAATGCAAATCAAAACAGCAACAGAATTCTTTCCATAACAACAACAAGACAAAACCTCTAAAATTTATATGGAAGCAGAAGAGACCAAGAATAACAAAATCAATTCTCAACTTCAACTTATGTTACAAAGCTAGAATGATTAAAAAGTATGTTACTAACAAAAAAACACATGTGGATCAATGTGACAGTGTTAACGATATAAAACCAATCCCAGGCATCTTCAGCCATGTGATCTTCTAAAAAGAGGCAAGAAAAAATACATCCTGGAGAAAAGATGGCCATTTTAACAAATGTGCTGGAAAAACTGAATATCCACATGCAGAAAAATGAATGTAGACCTATATTGCTTGCCCTGTACTAAAATCAAATAAAATGAATAAAAGATCCAGACATAAAAACAGGAAAAATCTGCTAAAAGATGAATAAGTAAAATACTTGAACACTGTAACAGAGAATAACTTTCTGAACAGAATGACAATTGCAGAAGAAATAATATCAATAGGGCCGGGGATATAGCACAGCAGTCTAAGTGCCTGCCTGGCAAGCACAAGGACCTGGGTTCAATCCCCGGTACTGCATGCCATGTCAGCCCCAGAATCTGGGTGGGCTGTGCAGGCCACCCAATCTCAGTGTGGTGGCACATGCCTATAATCCCAGTTCTGGGGAGGATGAGTTAGGCGGATCAGTATAAGTCCTAGCTGCAGAGTAAGACCCTATACCAAATAAATAAATAAATAAATAAATAAAATTACATTTTAAAAAAGAAGGAAATAAGGTGAGTAATCAACAAATTGTATTATGCTATATGAAGAAATTTCCATACAGCAAAGGAAACAACTAACAGAATGAAGACAACCTACAAAATGGAAAAAATAATTGCCAGTTGTTTCACTCTGAGAACTATTATCCAGAATGTATCAAGACGAAAAAATATTAGATCTCACAAAATAAAAAACATCAATAAACATGGGAAGCTAAAATGATTATACATTTTTGAATTTAGGAACTAGCAGTGGTCAGTAGGTATATAAAAATATTGAATAATTTTAACTATTAGAAAAATGTACCTTCTTTTCTTCTTCTGATTCCAGGTGCTTGGCAGCCACAGTTCACAGTGCAGTTATGGCCAAGTCAAAGAACCACACCACACACAACCAGTCCCGAAAATGGCACAGAAATGACATCAAGAAACCTCGGTCACAAACATATGAATCTCTGAAGGGGGTTGATCTCAATTCCTTAGGAACATGCATTTTGCCAAGAAGCACAACAAGAAGGGCTTCTAGAAGATGCAAGCACACAATGCCAAGGCCATGAGTGCACACGCCAAGGCTACCAAGGCCCTCAGCAAGCCCAAGGAGGTCAAGCCCAAGGCCATTCCAAAGTGAGTAAACTGCAGGCTTGCTTGACTTGCCTATCTTGCCCACTCCAAGCTTGGGAAGACACATGCCCACATTGCTAATGGTCGCATGCCTTGCCAGTCAAAGGCCCAGGCTCCAGCCAATGCCTAGGCTCCAGCTTCTGCTCCAGCCCAGTCACCCAAAGCTGCCCAGGCCTCCCAAGGTGCCCAGGACCTTGAGAAGGCTGCACAGTAAAAGCCTCTTATCTGCTGATGTAAAAACGGAAGAACTAGTATAACCTCTGGGGTGCCATCTGTGGGGGGCTGGTGTCTTCCTGTGCTCTTTTTGCAAATAAACCTCAGGCAGGATAAACAGAAAAAGAAAAATGCAAATCAAAACAACACTGAGATTCTATCTCACACCAGAAAGTAACTTTCATCAAGAAATCTAAAAACAGATGCTGCTGAATTTGCAAGGCCAAATGAATAATTCTTCATCAATGGTAGGAGTGTAAACTAGTGCCACCACTATAGAAATCAGTGTGGTGATTCCTCAGACAACTAAAAACAGAAATTGAATTTCAACTTGGTATACCTTTTCTGTGTATCTTCTTGGGAGAGTTAAAAATATCATAATAAAGTAATTCATGCATACTCATGTTTATAGCAGGATAATTCATAACAGCTCAATCTTGGAAGTGGACTATATTTATAATGAACACATGAATGGATCAAGAAAATGTGGTACATAAACATAATACAGTAATACCCACACCCAAGACTATAATATTAAGTAAAGTATATAAGTTATAGAAGGTTAAATATCTCATGGTTTCTTTTATAGGAGAAAAACCAAAATATAAATAAGTTAAAAAGTAAAATAAAAGATGGTATGAAGCAAGAAGGTCAACTTTGTGGGAATGGAGTGAGGTGGGAGGCAGAGAAGAGAAAAGAAGTGAAAAGGACTAAGCTGAAATATGTACATGTACCAATGCCCTACATGACTACATTCATTATAGAAGGTAAACATATACCAATTTGTAAAATGTCATCTTATTTTTTGATAAGTGGAAAGATAAAGGAGAAAGTGTGCTGCTTTAAGTAGAAAGTTTCAAACAGCAGGAGAGCCGGTGAGCACTGATGAAGGTCCTCTTGAGTCTGGGGATGGCTTGCTATTTATCACTGCACCATACACCCTCTCAGCAGGACTTGGACCTTCTCTGGCAGTATTTAACTATAAGGATAGAGAAAACAAATGGCTGATCTATAAAAGGTTGGGATTAAATTAAATGCCATGGGAAAGAGAATTTGCCCTGACAAGAAACATACCTTCCCTGCTTAATTCCTCCTACTCGTACATACAAATATTCAAAACTCTTTTCATAAAAAATTAATTTTAAATTTCTTTATAAGAGCTATTTAATTTTGGAGAACAGTATGTGGCTTGTATTGGAACAACTCAGTCCATTAAAAATTTCAGGGGTTTGAACCCAAGGCCTTTGCACTGAGCTACATTCCTAGCCCTTTTGTATTCTGAGATTGGGTCTTGCTAAATTGCTGAAGTTGGGCTGAATCTTGATATCCTGCCTTACCTTTCCAGAGGACTGGGAATACAGCCCTGCGATGTGCCAAGATAGATATTCTTTTTTTAATATGCCTTTTATCATCCTAATCTGTTGATTGGCTTCTCCTGTCTTTTTTTCTGCCTTCCCTTTTATTCTGTTCTTTCCTTTCACAGTAGTTCTTGTTCATTTCTAATGCAGAGCCATTAAGCTATTTCTCTTGTTTCATTACTGCTCGCTAAGCCTGGCCTCAAGGTGTCACCTTCTACCCAAAATAGCTTATTAACCTGTTTTCCTTAACAAAGACAGTTCTCTCCCTAAATTAAATTCAGGTGCCATCTTTTTACCCTTGAACACATTATTATTTAACTCAATCTCTTATCTGTGATAACCTGCTCTAAAGATGCCTTTGTTCTTTCAGGAGACAAATGAAACCTGTTTGTCTTCCCTTCTGTCATCAACCATCCTCTGTACAACCTTGGGAAAGTCATTTCATTACTTCAGATCAGAAGTGGATGAACAACAGCCTGAAGGACAAATCTTAGCTACTGTCTGTTTCTGTAAAGGATATTTTATTAGAGTTACACTTGTGGGATTCAATAGCAGAGATGAGGAATTATGACAGAGAACTTGGTCTTCTAAAGAAAATGTTTGCTAGCACTTATTGTGGATCATAGTGCATCCTCTGAACCATAAAGGAATCAGAGAACATGTTTGCTCATTATCTCAACTCTCACAGTTAAAGACGTTAAAGCTGGAAATTTGAACTTTATATAAGAGTCACCTCATATTAGAGGATTTATCTGAGTATCCCTATAAAGTAGCACTTCTTGTTATGGTTTGTGTCTAGTTCTCCCACCAAAGCCTCATGCAGTCATGGGGCAGACTTCCAGAGGTTGTGATTAATTTGTGATCCACTGGGATTATGAATGCGAGTGCTGCTGGGATTATGGGTGTGAGTACTACATCCAGTCTGCAGCTGATAACCTGAATGCAATTGAAGAGACGGACTTGCTCTCTGTATCCATTGTTGCTGCTGCTCCTCCCATTTGCTCTCTGCTCTTTGTTGCTGCCATGAACTGCTGCCCTCTCTCTGCCTTGGGACCAGCTGAGTATGGACTGAAACCTCCAGCAACTGTGAGCTAAATTAACCCTTTCTTCCTTCATTTTGGCTATGCAGTATTTATCCCAGCAGTGAGAAAAGAGTAAATGAGACATTCAAAACTCTCTGTATATTTACTTTGCTTTATTAGTTTATTGCTGTCTCATAGTATATATTTTTAAATGGAACTGTTTCCTTTTGTAGAATATATCTTCAATGGGTGAAACAATATTTGATTTTTTTTCTGTACTTTACGATCTAGAATAATCTGGAGGACAACAGATGCTTAATGAATATGTGTTAAATACAGTAACCTGATCTTAGACAAATGAGCTAATAAACACATTTACTGGAAGAAAGATAACCTCTTTAACAAATGGTGGTGGAAAAACTGGCTTTCTGCATGCCGAAAACTAAAACTTGACCCAGCTCTATCACTATGCTCTAAGATAAAGTCAAAATAGATTAAAGATCTAAACATTAAAATAGAAACATTCAATCTCCTGGAAGAGAAAGTAGGAGGATCTCTTGAAGACATAGGGGTAGGCAAAGAGTTCATGAACAAACATGTATTCGCACGGGAAACACTTCAAAGAATCAACAACTGGGATCAACTCTTATTGAGAAGTTTCTGCATGTCAAAAGAAATTGTCAACAAAGTGAAAACACAACACACAAATTTCAAAAATAGTGATAATTTAACTTCTTCTTTTCCTATTCTTATTCCCTTTATTTCTCCCTCTTTTCTAATGGCTGTTGCTAAGGATTCCAACACTATATTGAATAGGACGGGTGATAGAGGACATCCTTGTCTTGTACCTGATTTAAGAGTAAAAGATTTCAGTTTTTCCCCATTTAGGATTATATGAGCTTTTGGGTTGTCATAGATGGCTTTTATCAAGTTAAGATAGAGTCCATCTATTCCAATTTTCCGTTGGACCTTGAACATGAATGATTGTTGGACTTTGTCAAAGGCTTTCTCTGCATCAATTGAGATGATCATGTGGTTTTTAGATTTCAATCTATTAATATAGTGTATTACATTTATAGATTTTCGAATATTGAACCACCCTTGCATCCCTGGGATGAATCCTACCTGGTCATGGTGTATGATCTTCTTGATGATTTGCTGTATTCTATTTGCCAGGATTTTGTTGAGTATTTTTGTGTCTATATTCATGAGGGAGATTGGCCTGTAGTTCTCCTTTTTGGTTGCGTCTTTACCTGGTTTTGGAATGAGTATTATACTTGCCTACAGAAAAGATTTTGGGAGGACTTTTTCCTTTTCAACTTCGTGGAAGAGTTTGTGGAGTGTGGGGATTATATCTTCTATAAATTTCTTGTAGAATTCAGCTGTGAATCCATCAGGCCCTGGACTTTTCTTTGTCGGTACGCTTTTTATTACATTTCGGATTTCGTTGGCTGTTATCGGCTTATTGAGAGTTTTAATATCTTCTTGATTCAGTTTTGGTAATTTGTAACTTTCGAGGAATCTGTCCATTTCTTCTCCCATTCAAGCCAGCTATCCCCCTACTGGGAATTTTCCCAAAGGATTTGGATACACTGTATCATAGAGATATATGTATACCTATGTTTATAGCAGCACAATGTGTGATAGCAAAATCTTGGAAACAACCAAGATGTCCATCACATGAAGAATGGTTGAAAAAGATGTGGTATTTCTCTATAATGGAGTATTACTCAGC
>PVKA01020196.1:0-40790 GCA_004027165.1 Ctenomys sociabilis | reverse complement strand
GCTGCCACTACTTTACTTCATCGGTCCCTTTCACATAAATTAATGAGCATCTAAGAGCAGGAAATCCAGCTATAATTCGGGACAACAATCCTTGCGTTAGCTTCCCTTTGGCAGAGAGACCTGAAGCAAACTCGTGTGCAGTAGTTTATATTGTTCAGCTTTGAAATCCATTATGGTTTGTGCATTGGGCAGGTAAAAGATTAATTTGTGTTTGTAAATGTGGACACCCCCGGGGGCAGTTGTATTTCATGCACAGGTGAAAAAGATCTTTTGGCAGCAAATCTATGGAGCTGACATTTTTATGCCTTTTTTAAAAGCACAAGTCTAAGTACATGAAGAGCAGATTTGCACTTTTAAACTGTTCCACTCATATTTTGGCTTAATGTTATAATTTATGTGGTTCATAAAGCAAGAGTAGGTATAAACTTTATATGTACATATGTACATTTATTTTCCTAATACCTCACAATTTTTATTACAGTACAGGAAAGGTATGATTTATTCCTATTTTATTAATTCAATGACCCATCGTAAAAGATGCTTCCTATTATGGAAAAAAGAGGAAAGCATTGAAAATAAGCATTAGTGTCTCACAAGGACCCTAGGAGAGGCTGCTTATACTTTTGCTACGTTTTTGCAAATGTGACCAATTAGGACAAACATTTAATAGATCGGCTTTGTATAAGGTTCACTCCGTCAAAATTCTCTTGCATGCCATTTTCTTTTTACTGAATTCTGATGAGCAGTGTGTGTTGCTGTGGAATTCCTCAAGCGAGCTCAACCTTATGCTTCCAATGATGATCAGAGCAATTACAAACACAATAGACGTGCATCGCCCCAAATGAGACGTGAACTCCTGAGAAAGCGAAGACCGGGCCTCTTCCGTTTTCCTGTGTGTGTCTGGGTAACAGCCTCGTTGTCTATAGCTAATAGCCGAAAATGCAATGAGGTGATTCTGTTATAAACAGTGAAACAGAAGCAAAATTGCTTTCGTTTCTCCTCGCGAATGCTAACCCCTTTCTCGGATGAGCTTGGCATCTCTGCCTTTCTCTAATTTTGCACGTGTCTCACAGATACACAAACCCTGCCCGGGTGGACCCTCCAGTGCCTGCTTCTCTCCTGCTTCCTCCTCCTCGATGTTTCATTGCATCCTCTTATGTGCATACCATCAAGTCCTCTTGGACACATAATAAGATCTGTGCCAGACTATGTTTCTTGGCTTTAATGGTTAGTTAGCTTTCCAGAATACACATGCTGCTTTCTACATGCTTTTATTACTGACATCATGAGAATGCAGTGCTCCTATGTTTACAATTGGGTGTTCACCCTTAAATAAAAGCCATGAGATCAGGTTGTTTAAGACAATCTTTGCAAAGCAGAATAAAAACAGCTGTTATCTGCTTGAACCATTTCATTTTCTTTCATGATCTGAATGATAATGATGTGTAACAGTGGGCAGTCTCCGGCTCTCATTATACTCCATATATCAGAGCTTTTTTCCGGTTGGAATTGGGTCTCTGTCCCAGAGTTCCAACAGGATCTTTTCAACCTCACTTCTAACAGGTGTTGGTGTTTGGGGGAGGGAGGGAGGGAGAGAGGATAAAACACCTATGCTTGTCCCTCACTGACCTCCGGATTCAGGAGGCTGGTTTTCATTGCTAATGTGGGTTTGAAAATCAAACCAGGTCCTTGTTGAAAATCTCTCTCACCAGAAACAGATTACAAATATTTCCACATGTCAAACAAATGAACAATAGGGTGGTCCTTATTAATCAAAGCTCTTCTAAACCAAGTGCATATGGTAACAATGAACTGCTCTTCCGTGGCTTCTTGCAACAGGAAGAAATGTTTCTCGCAGAAATGCACATTTCTTCAAGAGACATCAGAGTAGGAACCAAAAAGAAACAAAAGATAAATAAATAAAAACTGAAAAATGACATTATTCTTAATGAACCAAACTGGGAGGCTGATTGTGCGTACTTGCGTCTGGTGCTCCCTCATCATGGGCTGTTTCTGAAGAGCCTGCCGCATTTGCCTAGAGATCGACCGGCTGAAATTGGTTTGAACCTCCAGAGTCTCTTTTTGCACTGCAGATGTAGCTGACTGGGGAACAGAGCTCTGCCTTGCCCCAATTCAGTGATTTCCAGGCTCTGGTGGCATCTCCTACAGAGAACGCAAACTCCTCTCTGACAGCGATGCCATTTGTTATTTTTAATTAATAGGAAAGTATTGATAGCAATAGATGAAGCTGTATTCTGTTCACAACCTGAGAGGAAGGACCTTCATGTGTCTACCAACAGATGCTTGACCCGGTGCTGATGCTCCTTGCCCTTCCCTGGTCACCTACGACTCCTGGGTTGCAAGGAACTGAGACGGGGACCCTTCTGGGAAACAAAGGTGCCTTGGGACTTTCTTTGCCACCATGTGCTACCACTTAGCAAGATTGTACTTCAGATGTTTTAGCAAAATTGATTCCACTTCTCCAGTCAAGACTGGTGCTATTATGCTCCTGTGTAGTCAGACCTTCAAGGAAAAGGATCAAAAGACTAGCGAGATGTCAGAAGGTTCGCACCTTATCTCAAAACAGTGTTAAACCTAAATTGTATTTGAAAAGTGAAAATTCTGTTGTGAAGCCCTTAACACAAAAGGTCTATGATTTCCACTGATAAAGTAACTCCATGATGTAAAACTTTATAGAGTCTCTCTCTCTCTCTCTCTCTCTCTCTCTCTCTCTGTGTCCCACCTCCTCCTCCCCTCCCCTCCCCATCTCCCTCTGTCTTTCCCTCTTCTTCTCCCTCTTGACAACAGCTGAGAGTTTCCTTCCTCCTGGTCTATTCTCAGAGAAAAGCAATCATCCAAATTGTTTAATGTATGGTTACAGATTTTGAACATCTCGTCTCAAACTTTTCCAAGACAATTACAATACAGATGAGAAAATTTTCTACTAATAGATTAAATATGTGCGTGAAATCACAGATTAATTGTAATCTTTTTTTGAGAGAACTAAATTTTATAATTTTTCATGAAGAGATGTTTTATTGGATTTCAAGAGGAAATGAGATAAATTTATCATATATAAGAACAATTACTTTACATGACATAATCATGATTCCACAGTGACATTTTGGAGGAGAGGAGATTATCCTGTTGATTTTTAAGAATTTAAGAGAAAAGACTTCATGAAAACAGTCTGAAGAGCTGGCAAGATAGCACAGTGGACTAAAACTGAGCACCTGCGTAGGCAAGCGCAGAGAAAGTGGTTCAGCCCCTGTGCGCACCAAGGCAGCCACTGAGAACTGCGTGACCACTCCTGGAACCCCAGCACCGCGAAGGCTGAAAACTGGAGGATCGCTATGAGTCCAAACTGCATAGTAAGGCCCTGTGCCAAATATATAAAAAGGTCTGTAAAGCCTTAAAAATGTGAACTATTCTGTTTAATATATATAATTAGTATATTTCAGTACTGGATGTTTGAAAGTCCAGCCACTTGTAAGTGAACACAATCTTTGGCAAATGCCAGAAGAGGACTTCATTCTCTCTGTCTTCTAGTGGGACGGAATCCATACTGACGCCTCACTGAAACACACTTTCACATGGAAAGTGCCAGGAAGCATGATCCCCTCACAGAGTGGGCATTCCTCAGAAAACACTTGCACATGACTACAAAGGCTTGCGTGAAAGAGCCATAAAATTCAGCGCAATTTGTGTCCTCGGTGGTGCCAACCAAGCATAGCAATGTGTATGTTGAGAGGAGAATGAAAACTTAATCCAGCGGTGAATTGCCACCCTACTGAGACACGCCTAAAACTTGTCTTAGATCATCACCGTGGCTTTTAGGGTCTTCATCAGAAGCCATGACTACATTCAGTTCAGATATTAGAGAAGTATATTAAGTATTATTTCTATAACCTCATTGATCCTTTGGTTATTATTCAACTGGAGCTAAATTAACAAGGAGAGGCACATATGCACAAATCTGTCTGTTAAGGGGAATTAGTGAGACTATATGGATGAGAGAAAAAGAAGACAGTGTGATTACTTGGATGGAATAAACAATGAAGAAGGAGGAAGGGACAATCTACTGCTTCATCAGAAGAGTATTAGACAACAGGACATTTTGGAATGATTTTTCAAAAGAGCACGGGTCTATACATGGTGGAACACAGCAGTAGTACATATTTTAAAATGCTCACTGTTCCTCAGACTTCATTCAGGGCTCTATGTATATTCTGACTGAATACACAGAATATATATCATACACACATGCTCTCTCTGGCTGAGAAAGTAATTCCAGTTTGATTGTGTTTGTCTGCTTACCAGTCGAATAATCTTTGGCCGTATGACTTAGCTCCTGCATCCCTGTCTCCTTTGGTGTTGAAGGCTCTTTAAAAGTCTTATGAAAACCTTCATGCAAAGGTTCTTGGAACAGTATGCAGGATCTTCCAAACACTGCATAAGTGTTTATTACAAAATATTGTCATGAGAATATATTTATGATGACAACCATTATTTTTACTTTAGAGTTAGGACAATCTAAGCTCCAAAGAGGATGCATGTTTTTTTTTTTTTTAAATTCATTTATTTATTACAGTGTCTCGCTACACATCATGGATTCTTTTTTTGCGGGGGTGGGGGGGTCAGCTCAGCCCACCCTGAGGGGAGGAGCTGGCATGACATGTGGTGCTGGGGCTCGAACCGCGGTCCCTGAGAGGCGCTTTAGACCACTGAGCTATCTTGCCAGCCCAAGGATGCATGTTGTGTAAGATGAGACAGCTCATCTTGGGGTGTGAGGCTGGTACACTGCACGTCAGACTCTGGAAGTCACAGCCTTGCTGTGCCAGAGGTGCGAGGCCAGGAAGTCAGTATTCATGATTACCGAGCAAGAAACTATAACAAGATCCTCTGATGCAAATTAAAGGCATTGACTTTGCTAACTACTGCCTTTATCATCTCAGAAAAGACTAACAGGAGGTAGGTAAATGAATGAAAAAACATGGAAAGGCAAACTGCTGATGCATGTGGCAAATGTACAGCTTTTTCTTGGCTACTTTAATGTTTTAAACCATTTTTTTCTTTATAAGAATATCCACTAATTCAAACCTTGATGATAACAGTGTTCCATAAGGGAACTTAGAAGTATTCTCATTAGAGAAAAACGTGCTATGCAAATTGTTATTGTTTCCATTTAGGGATTAATCATTCATTGTCAAGTATAACTCATCAAGGATACCTTCCTAGATTCCTCTGGGCAGATCAGACCTGCTGGCTACATCATCTCTGAACATATGAATCTACTCTTCCTACACTTGTTACCCTTACTATTAAGTATTTAAACAAGAGATTGATTGAAAGAATAAATGTCTATTATACTGCTAGCTCTATGAAGGTGAGGGTATCTTCTTGTGCTCTTATCTCTGGCACCTAAAGTGGCACCCAGCTGCTCACTTCATTTTTGCTAATTGAATTAATGAAAAAACTCCGCCCTAGAGGGCTGCTGGGGGTGACCATGGTGAGTTTCAATACAGACAGGTACATGTGCATGGCGTAGTGTAGGTGACCAGAACAAGAACATCATGTGGCCAATGTTATTCCACAGTTGTTTTGAGAAGTACGTGTAGAAAAAGATGCCTAAAAAATTGGATACAATAGGAAAAAATGAAAGCAACTTAAGGAAAATAAGCTATTGTGTTTCCAAGGAGGTTGGGATGCTCAAGAGGGTTTGAGGTTGTTTTTTGCAGTCTGTTTTGCAGCTCTATGTTGATTCTCTTTCCCTAATCTTATTAAATCAAGCTACCTCTGGTTAGGACCCACAGGTTAGGAGAATCTCTATCCAGAGGGTGGAAGGCAGCACTCATACCACCTTTGTATGGTGGATTCTTGGAATGAATCAAGAGATCATAACCCAGTGACCCCTGGGTGAAGGAAGTCGTATGTGATTAATCAAAAAAGCGCTTTCTTTGTTGAACTCTGGAGAGGAGGTTCTGTACCCAGCAGGTGAAATAACACACAAGGGTGTCTGGCGGGCAGAGTGGAATATTCCCTCCTGACCTTAATTTTCCAAGACACTGTGTTGTCTGTTTGTGTGTATGACATCTGCAATGGGAACAGCACCAGGCTAAGAAAACAGCATGGATTCTATCAGATACCTTTTCTGGTGCAAGCAATAGCTGTGCTGACATATGGTTAAGGAGGGAGACTGGATTTCATTGTGTTTGAGCAAAGAAGAAAGACAGACTGATGCGACTATCTGAACTCAGTGAAAGTGTGTTGTCTACTGCATCTTTCCTTGCCAATTTGTATCCATTTAATTTACTACTCTTGAATCATAAAACACAATGACTGCTTTTAATCCTTTAGAGGGAGATCATGATTATCATATTATTTCTTCACTGTGGCTGAACAGGAGATTATCTTCAAGGGGAAGATGTTTCTAGGGATTTAAGCATAATATATATTTGGGTTTATTTTAAATTTAAAATTTAAAAACACAACGCAATTATGTGGGTTGTGTTCTCCCAAATAGACAATCCCCTAATGCCCTGTAAGTTCAAGTAGGTAGCTGAAGTTGTTACTTCTTAATTACTTCAAAAACAACAAGATGTATCTAAAAGTTTATTGAAAAGAAATTCTCAGAAGTCAAGAAAACCCATGAGTACTTTCAGCGTGAGCAGAACAATGGTACTGAACTATCAAGTGTTGAGATATTAACTGCTGGATACATGTATACTGATTACACAAAGTAGATTCCTTGTGTACTATCCTCACGCATAGGTTTGGCAAAGCCCTTCACAGTATTAAGTTGGGCCATGTGATTATAGAAAAATCTTCCATGACGGATGTGGACAGTGGTCTCTTCTTCATGACTCAAAAAATATCTCTCATTGATGTCTTTTCTTCACTGTTAAATCAAAAGATGGTGAAGCTTAAGCAATTAAACCAGCACAGGAGCAGCTTCTTGGGAGGCTGAGACAGAAGGAGTTTGGATTCAGCCTGGGCAACATGGTGAGACTGTCTCTTAAAAGAGAAAAGAGCAAGAGTGAGAACAAGAGAGAGAGCGAGAGCTAGAGAGAGAGAGAGAGAGAAAGAAGATAAGGAAAATATGAACATCAAAATGAGAAGGGCAGCTTGTACCACTGTCTTTTACTAAAAGTTAAGATGGCAGAGGCCTCACTGAGATAGAAATAAAACAGCAAGAGCTGAGCTGTTAAAGCCCGCTCTATGAAGTCATTTATTCTTCAGTAACGCTCTTCTATGTTGTTTATGAAGTTCTATATTTGTGCAATGATTTTTCTGGGGCATGGGCTTATGTGTTTTTTTTTCTGAATCTTTTGGAAAACCACGGTGTAATCACCAATCTCTTTGACACCCCAAAATGATAAGAACCACTGGGATTGCTTAAATATCGCTTGCTGAGAATTTCTGAATTGTTAAAAAAGATGATTGCTAATAGAATCTTTACAATGCAATTTATCTCTTCTGTAATGAGAAGCCAGGGAACTGGTTATAGTTTCTCTCTTCCTTTTTTTTTTTTTTTTTTTTTTGTAATGTTAGATCTCCATTGGAGAGAAAAAGAAAAACAGCTGGAACTTATAACTATTTGGAAACATCAACAATGTTGAAATTTACACTCCCATGTGCAGATGTTATCAGACAATCAAAAAAATGTGTACAAACAGAGAGAGAGGGAAGCAATTTTATTGAAGAATGATTCCTTTGGATGGGGCACAAAAAGTTACACTTGCCCATTTTTCTGAAGAACATTGTTAATCAATAAGGTGAGGTAAATTCTATTAGAGCTCAAATTTGCAAACGATTTTGTAACGAGGTGATAAATATCACCAAAATCAGATAATTGATTTCATGAAATGTGTGAAATTATCTCCCCATTACATTATAAGGCAGAGGTTGAATTAATGTAGAGAAGCTCTGCCAGTTGGCTTTCTTTTTGGGTTTCAAGTTGGTAGTCAGACATATATATCCTTCACATTACTGGACATGGTCATTTAACAATATGCTTCTTGCAGAGAGCTTGCTCCCAGTCTTCCTTTGCTAATTTGTATCCTGCTTATCTAACAGAAAAAAATTCTATATCTATATCTACATCTATATCTATATCATCTATATCTATGTATATACAGAGACAGAGAGAGATAGATAAGGTATGATAGAGGGCTTTATCTGTCAATTTAGTTTCTTTGTTAGCATTAGCCTGTTTCTTGAACATAAGTTAGCAGAAATTGGTAAAAATAGATAAGGTATAGTATCCATAAAGGCCCTATGGCTGCAAAATTACATGGGAATGGTGGTATAAAACTTAAATAGCAACCAACAACAAATGTTGGAGAGGCTGTGCGGGGGGATGGGGAAGGAACTCTTCTCCACTGCTGGTGGGAATGTAGCCTGGTTCAACCATTATGGAAATCAGTGTGGAGATTTCTCAAAAAACTAGGACTGAAAATCCCATTCAATTCAGCTATCCCTCTTCTGGGAATTTTCCCAAAAGTACTGAAAACATCATATCATAGCAATATATGTGGGTCTACTTTCACAGCAGCACAGAGAGGCAAATCTTGGAAACAACCAAAATGCCTGTCACCTGAGAAATGGATGAAAAAAGATGTGGAGTTTTTATATAATGGAGTATTATTTAGCTATAAAGAAAAATATTCTCAAAGCCTTTTGCAGGAAAGTGGATGCAACTTGAAGCTACACTCATAAGTGAAATAAGCCAGACCCACATGTGGAAATTTCCATCACATTTTTGAAAATAGCAGTTACTGGATAGAAATCTCTCCCTGGCTAACTTTGTATGCTGATATCTGTGAACTAAGCAGCTACAATGAAGACAACAATGTGTAATACTAAAACCATGCTTGAAATACCTGTCATCTTGGTCTTCTAAATGTGTACTGCTTCTAATGTCATATCAGTTATTGCTATACTGTCTCTAAAGTAAATGTTTGTTAAAAAGGATAATAAGGGACCAGAGAGATGACTCAATGAAATAAGCGCTTCCCTGGCAAATGCAAGGGCCTGAGTTCAATCCCCGGTTCTGCCAAAATAAATAAATAATAAATAAATAAATAAATAAATAAATAGGATAATAAAACAAGAGACAAAGAAACGAATGTCATAGGATTGTCATGTTACAATGTTGTATATGGTTTAATTTCTAAATTTCTGTGTGAAGATATATAATTGTTTTTAATATTCTATAGGGATTTTAAATTTTAGAATATCCATGGTTGTTGGAAAATAGCAGTTCCATTTTATGTCTAAGGTGTTTGATATTAAGACAGTGATTTTAAGCTTACCTGCCTCTGTTACAGGGCAATAATATCATTAAGCTTCTCTTCTGGATGTTTAATAACTAAAATTTGCAGAGCAAAAATTAGAGAGATACATGGGCTAAAAGGATAGCCAATGTTTTGGTCCTAGCCCTAACAAGTCAGTGAGGACTCAGGACATAAGAGAACCTCTGCTGTGACATCTTGTAACTAAGCAGCAACCCAAATTTTCTAATCAAGGAGATTATGGAACCACACAGGAAAGTGATTGACGCGATGTAGAGTTGTGCCTAAGGAGTTACTTAGAGAGAAAAAAATTCTCTCAGGCTTTCACAGAGAGCAAATTGGTCAAGCAGTGGCTGTGACTTATCCAGATGGCTGACAGTGGCACAAGATCTACAAGGTGCTCTACAGGGTTCCAGGGTAAACCCTGAGGGGATTTGACTGACCTTGTCAGATAGCAAACATTACATTTTAGTAATATCGGTCTTGGTTTAACTTGATTGTCCAGCAGAAAAGTGTAACCACAAGGTACAAAAAAAAAAAAATAAATAAATAAAGCTATATAAATATGCTGAGCTGTAAAAGGCTCAAGTCAACAGCTAACAATTGTCAGATGTGTTGATAACTTGCTACTATGATGGCCTATTGGCTTATATTGGGTCATTTTACTGAATTCAAGTACCTACAATTTTTTGGACTGGTATCAAGTATGAAAAGGTCCTTTAAAGACTTCCGCAAATACAGCTTCTCTAACTGCAGTGGAAGACACATCTCTGACGAAATGAAACAAAAACGTGGGTATGTTGGGAGCCCTTGAAGCTAGGAAATTCATCAAGTGAGTGTAGGTAGGACCAAGTCTCAGTGCCTGAAGCAAACAAGCTACCGCAGTCCTGAGACAAACATTCTGTCTGGTTAAAGTTAGTTATTAGCCACTAGGAAACCTTGTATCACATGTTACTAACTTTGCAATGAAGACAATAATACATAATGTATTAATTATTGTAACTGTCCTACTAACCTATTTTGAAACTGTTTTATTGCTTTTATCTTTTTTTCTTATTAAAATGAATAAAAAAGTTAAAAAAAGAAATTTCAAAAAATCAATGAAGCTTAAGTATCTAAAACATATTACAAAATGTCCTGCCAAAATCAATTTTTTTTTATTGTATCCAGGTAAGTGGTTTCTTCTTTTGTGTGCGTGTGTTTCAGGGAAGGGTCTATAGGGTGTTCAGGGTCTCACTATTAGATCAGACTCATAGTGATCCAGCTGTTTACAGCCTCCCAAAAGCTGGCATTACAGGCGTGTGCCATCATGCCTAGTCTCCATTGCCATCTCAGTGCACCCTGGGGGTGGGGTTGGCGCAGCAGGCCTGGAAGGGGTTTCTTCTCAAAGCCAGAAAAGGTTGTTTTTCTGCCCACCGCCAAGAAGAAAGGTTTGTACTAATATCGTTACATGTCAGGTCTGCATCTTGTCCTCTGAATACTACAAAGACAACTGAAGGAACTAGAGAGCAGGGAGAGCAAGAGGTGTGTGGTCTGGCGCTTATGCCTTGCTTTAGCAATGCTAGTACTGTCTAGATTAGAAAAGGACATTTGCTTTCAGGGGCAGTGTAGCAAGCAGTTCAACATGTGGACAACGGCATGAGGTACCTTGGCACCAGATCTTGGCTGTATCTGCTGGAGTTATGTATCTGAGCTGCCTTCTCAGATATGAAATAAGATGCTCTCTGTGAGGCACATGGCATTGTAAGTAAAGTACTCATCAACATAAGGCTTTATGGGGATTCACAAATGTTTTGTTATTTTTAGTGCTTTCCCAGACATCATTGATGATGGTAAAATTCTTTGTTCTTAGATAATCTCTATTTCTCCTTTACAGAGAGGGAAGCTGGGTAGACATTATCTCTCCAGAGAATAGCCATTATGTAGCATTCCACGTGGCAGAGAGTTGACCAGACTGGAGCAGAGCTGGGGCTGTCAGGTGTTGGCCTGTGCTTGCTGTGGACAGCCTTCTGCCAGGACAAATCTCTGCTGCATTCACAGGGCAGGTAAATGTGAGTGGGGCAGCAGAGGCCTTGCTAGAGAGGCGAGAGGAGATAAAGCCTTCTTTATTTTAGAGGCAAAATATGTGAGCCACAGGCAGGAAATAACTGGGAAGTGCATGGATTATTGGAGCATATTAGGTTATTTTGCTGAATTCAAGTACCTACAGTCTTTGGTCTGGCATCAAGTATGAAAAGGTCCTTTAAAGATTTCTCCAAATACAGCTTCTCAAACTGCAGTGGAACACCCATCTCTGACACAACAAAAGAAAACAAAGCAAAAACAACGGGGATACAAATAAAGGAGCATTTTGTTGTGAAAAATGTATATATATGTATATACAAGATAGGACAGATATACAGCTACTTGCTCTTGGTTCATTGAGAAGAAAGATTTGTCCTAATATTGTTGGATGTCAGGTCTGCATCTTGTCCTCTGAATACTACAAAGACAACAACATGCAGCGTATTAATTATTGTAACTATATTACTAACCTGCTTTGAAACTGGTTTATTGCTATTTTGTCTTTTTTCTCATTGAATGAATTAAAGAAAAAAAAAAAAAAAACCTTGAAGCTTATTTGCCGCCTTGTCGTTGGAGCACAGTCTGGGAGATGCCTGGGCAGTCTGCATAGACTGGTGAGGGGGCAGCACCTCTGGCTGCTCACATTCAGTGTTGACATGGAAACAGCCACGCCCTGGGGGAGCTCCTCTGGGACAGCGCCCTCCACGCTGTGTAGCAGTTGATGTTAATGAGGCTGTGTGGAGCCACAAGGGCAGGTGCGTGCCCACATCTTACTCCTGCAACAGAAGTGCTGGGCACGCAAGGATTGCTCGGAAAGAAAATGTGTCCATCAGGGAATTGGTTCTGGAGAGTTTCAGAGAAGGACATTCCTTGAGCTCATTTGTTAACAAACTTGATTGCCTCTTATGCTTTAAAACAGCATATGCTAACCCAGAGCTTAAAATGGATTTCTAACACCATAGTTACCGAATGCACAAGGATTTCCTTGAAGTGTAGAGAATTCCATGAGTATTTGTACATCAGTGAACTCTTGATTGCAAAAAGACATGATGCAGCAGCTGCCAAAACAGCCCCCACATATATTCAGAGTGATAGCGTAAAGGAAATTTGCGGCAGTATCTCTGTAAGAGTCAAACAATTGACAACAAGCTTTGAAAATATATTAAACATTCACTCATAGATGGGTTAAATAAATTATGTTTCATTCATGTAATGCTTTGGAGTTGTAAAAAAGTTGGCAGATCAATGTACACTAATATAGAGAATCTCTGAGATAGGTTCACTGAGAACACCAAATGAGCTACTGTAGGTATCTTTTATAAAGGAATCGATCCTAATCAGGACTCAAGACCCAATTGCTTCCAAAGACAAAATCATCTCCTTGGAGGCTGTAATTCTAGAACATGCATGAGGGAACAGGACTTACACGTTGAGACCATTACAGTGTATCATATCAGAGAGCAAGAGAGGAAAGGGAAGGAAGGACAGCTCTTTTCAAGGATGCTATGGCTACGATTTTTACAGAGTTGTAGCCTTGCTAGGAGTTGTTTTCCTGGTCCAGTCGACTACTGGTATAGTAGTTGACTACTGTACCAGTCTTGAGGTATAGTAGTGACTGTAGCAAGTCCTGTTCTCTCTGGAGAGGCCCTTCCCATTCTAGGCCTGAAGAAATTAAAGTACTGTAAATACCAGAAGAAACAGATCTACTGACTTCAGATCTTGGAAGTAGCAAAATTGGTACTGCCACTAGTAAGGGATTTCAACTTTGAAAATAGCTTTGAGAAAATGAAATGATCCAAAACAACCTGAAAGTTAGGGGTGGTGGTGCATGCCTATAATCCCAGCACTTGGGAGGCTGAGGCAGGAGGTTCATCGTGAGTCAGAGGCCAGCCTGGATTATTACATAAGTAAGTAAAAGGCCAGCCTGCACTACACAGTGATTCCCTATCTAAAAAAAAAAAGTCAAAACAGTGATTTTAAATATTTAAAAAAGGAACATTTTTATTTTTGAGGTAGGGTGGTCATATAATTCAGGCTGGCCTTGAACTCACTATGTAGACTGGGGTGTCCTTGAACTTGCTGTGATCTTCCTGCTTCAGCTTCTTGAGTGCTTGGAAATGTAGATATGCACACCATGCCAGACATGAAAATCCACCATTTTACCAGTGTTTTATTTTTGTATTTTTAGGGAAGGGTCTGTTGAGCTGTTTGACAGGGAAGCATCCGTTGAGATATTTGGCTGGCCCTTGTTAATTGTACTTAATTTATTTAGCTCAGTGGATTAAAGCACCTGCAAGCAGGTACATGGGCCAGGAGTTCAATTTCCAGGACTGCTGTGCTGGCTCTGATGTGCTGAGATGGCAACTGAGACTGTGCGTGCCTGTAATCCCAGCTCTTGGGAGGCTGTAAACAGGCAGGTCACTACAAGTTCAATCTAGTAGTGAGACCTTGAACACCCTGTAGACCCTTCCCTAAAATACAATAAAATTAAACACAAAAATTAAAACCCAGCGGATTAACTTAACAAAGCACAAAACGCTGATAAGGATAGCTCATAAATACTATTTAGAGCAAAGCATGGAGAAATAAACATGGAAAATACAGACAAAAAAGTGAAGATACAGAATGCAGAATGAAGAATTCTAGTACATGACACAGTCGCAGAGGAGAGTTGCAAGAGGATTAGACACAGGCATTATTTGAAAAGGGCTGAGAATTTCTCTCAGTTGACACAAGACATTAATCCATAGACTCCAGAGGCCACATCTATTCCCAGGCAGGACAAATGGAGAGAAAGCCATCTTGCTTACATTATTGTGAAATTGCACATTGCCAAAACCACAGTGCCCAGCAGTTCGTTTAGCAGTTAGTTCACAAATACATTTGGAGGAGTGAATTTGCTAGTAGTTAGTATTAAAGACCTTAAGATGAGGCTGCCTGTTCAGTCACAGGACGGCAGTCAGACTGCTTCATCTGCGTAAAATTTTTTTTTCTGTCCAAGAGGATCACAAATGTGTTTACCTCATCTGATAACTGGAAGGGTTAAGTAAGTATTTAAGGCACAGACACAGTGGAAAATATGCATATGAAAATATGCAGTAAATGTAATTTGCTTGTTTTGTTATAATGTAAAATATAAATAACCAGATAATTTAGCATTTATATATAAAATTATATTATTTTGCTTGTTTTGAAAGGTTATTTCTATAACAGAATCATTTTTCTGATAGAATCTGCTTCTTTGTAGCACTGTTATTCTGCATGTGTGTGTGTGTGTGTGTTTGTGTGCATGCGTGCGTGTGTGTGTGTGTGTGTGTATGTGCCTTTTCTCAAGGTGGAGAATGAATCTAGTCCCATTGCTGATGAATGCTGAGGTACACCTATGCTGGAATCATGATCTTGAATCATTTTAGAAAAATATTGGTGAATGAAATATTATGTGATGTTTAGACTCAAGACGGTGGCAGTAAATGTAGGGATCTGGGTTCAATTCCTGGCACCACCAGCTGCGTCAGCCCTGACCCCAGGCATTCTGATCTGGTCACTGAGACCAGGCAGGGGGTGGCACACTGGAAATCCTATCACTGGGGAGCCCGAAAGCAGGAGGATCACTGCAAATCCAAGCTGTGTAGTGAGACCCTATACCGAATACATAAAATAAAAAAAGAGCTTTTCAAGATGGCGGTGGTAACAGTTTAGGACAGACTCAAGGTGGTGGTGGTAGCATTTAACACTGGTTGACCTTAGTTTCACACATCCAAGTACACCATTCCATGACCTCACCAGCTTCTAGGAAATGGATAACTTTCTGTGGAAACTCAAACCCCAGGCACTCTTAGCTGATTTTAATTCTGGATATAAAGACCAACTTCTTTTTTAAGTTAGGACTACATTAAAATTGATTCAAAACCAGCCATGACTGCCTAATATTAGTGACATATTGCCTAAGTATGCCCAAGGAAATGTGACAAAAGCGTGGGTCTCAGATATCCTCCTGCAGTACACAGTGAATATTGACAAAGTATAGAAAAGGAGAGCGCTGAGCACTCTAGGGAGGACATAAGATTTAACAGGGTGTAATTCTGAAAGTGTGTTTTCTATTCATGAGAATGGTAGCAACAGCTATATTTCATAATGGTCCCTGATTCATTGAACCATTTATCTGGCACCAGTGATTTATTTCAGATTTGTCAAGGATCTTTTAATCCTATTATATGCCTGCTACATAATTTTCTCTGTAATATATTCTTCTGTAAAACAAGAGGGAGAAGAGTATGGGGTTCTGGTACCATGAAGCTCCAGGATGAAGACAATGCATACTTAAGAGTCTGTTGAAGAGACAATCAGTAATCGTATATTACTCTGGATTTGGTGACAGATGTGCTATCTTGTGACAAATAGAGAAAATGATACAAATACACACAGACACACACACACACACACACACACACACTGTGAAAAGCCAATGTGGAGGCATAGAGACAAAACTAGTTGAGTTACTACTTTACCACACTCTGAGGAATGTTGGTCATTTTTAAAACCAAGGCCAGGTTAACTCACCTAAGTGGTTTCCTGCTTAATATTTTTATTCTATTAGAGTCCTTTATAAAAAAGGTCGGGTCTGATTTATTTCATTTAGATAGAAGAACAACCAGCCATGCCATTGGATTACCTTTGAATTTGACTTTGAACTTTCCTTTTTTTTATGGCAAAGAATACGGCATTTTTCAGGAAAAAGAAATAAAATTCTTTCAAACTAGAGACATTGAGACCTAATAGATTGTGCTATTTAAACAGAAAAAAAATTAAAATTGCTTTGGAGCCAATTTTTTTTTTTTTTTTTTTTTGTAATTAGTCACAAGTTCCTAGAGGACATTAGACAATTATAGAAATATACTGAGCTATGTGGTCTCAGACTTCAAGTTAACACTTTTATTTCCTGGTTCCTGAAAACCTTTCATTTTCTGTAGCAATTATTTCTAGGATTGGTCCTTCTTACTTTTCTTTACTTTTTTTCTTGCTCCTGGGTAAATCCTTACATTTACTTAGCAGCAGTCAGAACTAGATGTTCCCAAAGTGGAGCTATTTCCTTAACTTTTGTTAAAAGAAATCATCTTGGCACAGATACTGCAGAGTGTCTCCAATTTTATTCTACTTACTAATAAAATATAGCATAGATACTTCACTAATAACAGACCGACTCAGTTTCTAATTGTTGCCCTAAATACTTTCTGTAACTTTCCTTACAGGAAAGTCATTCCAGTTTCTTTAAGTAATATCTAAAGACATGTTTCCTTTGCTACTGTCTCTGAAACAATGGTTAATTACTGCTGCATTAGGAAATATTTCTGTGAGTTTTACTACATAATCATTATGTTTATTCTTTGACATGGATGTGTCACTGTAAAAGGTTTTCTTCCTTTGATTTAATGCAGATTACGTCAACCAGAAATTGCAAACAGGTCAAACATTCACAATTTTTCACATTGCACAAATAGTCATATGAACAACTTTCCAGATTTCATTTCCTGTGGCCTTTGGAAAATATTTCAAATTTAGACAAATATGAGCAGCTTTAAAACTGTATTTTGTGTTCAGTGTATATTCACACAGTTTATGATTTTCCAGTATTCTTGCAGACCCCCAAAGCTATATATCACTCAGGAAAAGTAGAGGGCTTTAAATAAATTTATAGGACTATCACTTTCACATGGTCACATAATAAAAGGACATGTGCAAGTAGTATTGATAAAATTTGAGTATTCTCTTCAGGTGTGCAGAAGGACAAAGGAATGAAATATCATTTCCCCTTTTTATATATTTATCAAAGGCTGTCTATGGGCGACATATGCAGAGCTGACCGAAACTGGGTGTCTGTTGGATGAAAGTAGAGGCTATGCCCAGGATTAGGTCACTGTGTTTGTCCTAAGTAGGAGGAAGACGAAGTTATTTTTCATAGGCATTCACGATTGGTGATGAAGAAATTTGGAAGCTATTTTTGAAACCTTGTCCTATGGAGAGCCCACTACTATTGTGGACTACTGGACTATATTAGATTATTTTACTGAATTCACGCAGCTACAATATTTAAATGGGATTGGAATACCCACCTCTGACAAAACTAAACAAAAAAGGGGGACATAAATGAGGACCATTTTGTATCTCTATTTCCAAAATAGGATAGATATACAGCTGTTTTCTCTTAATTTAATGAGAAGAAAGATTTGTACTAATAGAGTTTGGACAGGATATCATGTCTACATCTTATACTGTGAATAACCACTACGAAGACAATAATATGCAATGTATTCATTATTGTGACTGTCATATTAACCTGTTTTGAAACTGACTCATTGCTATTTGTTTCTCAATTAAATTAATAAAAAAATAAACCTCATGACTGAAGTAAGCAGAAAAATTGATAACTACAGTTATCATTTACTCTAGTCCATTACCAGGTACATTATGAAATCACCTTTAACCCCCTTCAAAGCATGCTAGTGATTGCTGATAGCCTATTGTTTGTACTGTCAATGATTAGTTAATTGAAGTGTTTCCAATCATATTCCAGGAAAACTGTTTTTAAAGTGTATAATGTGAGGGCTGGAGATATAGCTCAGTGGCATAAGCGCCTGCCTGGCAAGTGCAAGGGTCCAAGTTCAATCCCAGGAAAAGAAAAAACATGTAACGTGAAGCAGTGTGAGTTGCTTTTCCAAAGTAAAACCTCAGGACTCAGGTTTAATTGCAGTGATGGCACTTTACAATAAGTAAGCGGGCTTTGGGTTGCAGTTTGGATGCTTGTCTCTAAACGGTTGGCATCGCTGACAGAAAATTATGGTGACAGAAAATTATTAGTTGTTGAAACAATGTATTCTTTTTTATGTATTTAGCGCAGGGTCTACAGGGTCTTACTACACAGACTGGACCATAGCACTGAGCCTCTGAACACAGCCTCCTGTGTTCAGCCTCCGAAGCACTGGGATTACAGGCGCGTGCCACCATGCTGAATCTCGTCTACGCTCGCCCTGGGTGCAGTGCCAGAGCGGCACACCAGCACACCAAATCACTGCTGCTCCTGCCTAAGCAGGCACTTTCATCTGCTGAGCTATCTGGCCAGCCTTGAAATAGTATATTCTGATGTCACATCCTTTATAATCTTTATTTTTATAATTAGAAAAGACAGGACAATGTGATCAATTTTTAAAGATTTACATTGAATAGTAAAAATGTAAACAATAATAAAGTCACAAAGTAGGGCTGGCCAAATAGCTCAGTGGACTAAAGCACCTGCAAGCAGGTGCAGAAGTTGGGGGTTCCATCCCTGTGCCTGCAGTGCCTGCCTGACCCCTCCCCTGGGGTGCACTGAGACGGTAATTGACACAGCCTGGAGGCACTGCCTGTAATCGCAGCTCTTGGGAGGCTGCAAACAGGCAGATCACAACGAGTCCGATCTAGTAGTGAGACCCTGAATATCCTGGAGACCCTTTCCTAAAATACAGAAGAAGAAGAAGAAGAAGAAGAAGAAGAAGAAGAAGAAGAAGAAGAAGAAGAAGAAGAAGAAGAAGAAGAAGAAGAAGAAGAAAAGAAAATCACAAAGTGAAAATCTCTCTTTTTTTCCCTTGCCTCCTATGCTTGTCTGTGTCACCCTGTATAGAGCGTGACAAGTTACCACACGTGTCCACTCTTTAACCACCTACAAACACACTTCCCTAACATAGTGCCACAGCGCAGAGCATTCTCATCTCCTTCCTGAAGTGCCGGGCACAGGACCTGGGGCCTCGAGGACGCTAGGTGAGCTCTCTACCACTGAGTTGCACCCTGTCCTTCCTTATTTCTAAGAGTTGCATAACGTGCCATCCTAAGACACACGAGAGGAACCCTACCTAGTTTTCAACCAGTAAGCACTGGATTGTTACAGTTCTTTTTTTTTTTTTTTTTTTTTTTTTTTTGCGGAACCGGGGATTGAACTCAGGCCCTTGCGCTTGCCAGGGAAGCGCTTATTCCACTGAGCCATCTCCCCAGCCCCTACAGTTCTTTATTATGGTAAGCAAAGCAGCTATCCAAGTTCTGGTGTGTTTGCGTGATTGTGTGGGAACTTCCACAGCAAACTATTTCAAAGGATGAAAATAGGAGCGCCAGCAGGGATGTGGAGAAAAAGGAACTCTTCTATACTGTTGGTGGGAATGGAAATGGAAATCAGTATGGAGAGTCCTCAAAAAGCTAAAAATACAAATTCCTCTTAGCAAGCCCATCCCTCTTTTAGCTGTCTTCCCCAAATAGAAAAAAATCATCAAACTACAGAGTTCCATGCATACCTGTATGTATAGTGCAATTCATGATAGCTGGATCTTGGAAATATCATTTTATGCTCATCAACAAATGAATGAGTAAGGATGATGCAGCATTTATAAACTGTGGAATACTGAGCTGCCATAAAAATGATGGACTTTTGGGGCCAGCTAGATAGCTCTGTGGATTAAAGCGCCTGTTGGGCAGTAGTAGTGGCCAGAGTTCAATCCATTGCACACTGAGCCGGCCTTGCTCCTGGGCTGCACTGAGACAGCAATTGAGACTGGGCATGGTGGTGTGCATTTATAATCACAGTTCATGGGAAGCTGAACATAGGCAAATCACTATGAGCCCAATCTATGGAATGAGACCCTGTAGGCCCTGTACTAAATACAGAAAAAAAAAATATGAACTTGAGTTGCTTGTAGGAAAATGGTTGTAACCTGAGACCATAATGTTAAGTGAAATAAGTCAGGCACAAGATCAAATAGTCATGTGATTTCTCTTATATGAGAAATGCAATATAGTATACATATGTGCATATATGTATATACTAATGCAAAGCAAATAGAATTAGGAAGCAGTGAGGTCAAAGATTTCCTCATTATATATTCTGTTGTTTCAAAAACATTTTAACATGCTACATGCTAACTTGTTTCACTTATACTACTAGTTTATCTTAGTTCATTTAAAAGAAAGTTTTGTGTTAATATCTGTTTTTCAGAATAGTTTGGAGGAGAGGTACCACAAATCAAACTCAGAACCTCAGGCTTGCCAGGCAGGCCCTGCACCAGTGAGCAGAACCTCTGGCCCTTAAAGAATCCTTTTGGTTTTATATCTTTACTCTGATGAATTATTTTAAAGAATAATATGTACTTTATTGACTATTATGTTCTTAATATTTTTTTATGAAATTCTGCTTCATGTTTCCATAAAATAAAAATGTAAAAAAAAAATACTGAGTGAGAGGTATTTTTTGTGTGTGTGATGGTGGTTGGGATGGAGCGCAGGACATCTGGGAGCTCGGCGAGCACCCCATTATTGAGCTCACCCCTTCAGGACAGGTGGAGTGTCCACACCCACAGCAGTCAGTTCCAAACTCCAGGACTGCATGAGGCTTTGTGGGGACACCTAGACACACACTGTGACACTTTCCAGTATGGTTCGGTGGAAACATATGAAGCAGACGCTGGAAAGAGCAGAAGCTTCCAGTAGGGGAGCACGGCACAACCGTATTCCTGCCCACCCCCAAGCCTCAGATGCAGCCTGCCTTGCGTGTGAACAACCACGTTGGCGAAATTATGCATTCTGAACACCCAAGTAAAGTAATTAGAAACTTATCTTGCAGGAAACATCTTGGAAAATTGTTTTGAAAAATAGAAACTTTCCAGAATGTTAATTGGAATCCCAGTGGAAATGCTCCCATTTTCCTAAGTATCAAATTAAAGAAGGTATCCATACACACTTAATAAATACCTTCTATATTTTCTATCTTTCCCACTAATTTTGGGATCCTAAGATAAGAATAATTATACTAATTTCATTTTCTCTTCATTTTTTTACTGTTTATGTTTGGCAGATTTTTCCACATAAGCAGTGGTGCAGGGTTTTTAAATATACATTGGACTTCCATCAAATTCATTTGTTAGTTTGTGTGCTTTATTCACTTGTTTTTTTCCTCTAAGTGCTTCAAAAGTTTCTTGCAATTTAAATTAAATGTTAAAGTTGCTTTAAAAAAGCAAATAACCTAGAAAATGGCATGCAATTGGAAGTAGTGCATTTTTTATCTCAGGTTTGAGTGGGTCGCCTGGCACACAATATACCTAACTAGTGGTTTGCTTGCAACAGCTACCTGTGTGGCAAGGTCCCTACTTAATGGACATTCCCATTGTTATTGCTTTAAACTCAAATTGCAATAGAAGTCTCAATAATAATAGGATATTGAAAAATCCCATGTGCGCAATGGGAGTGATTTTTAAAAATTTTAATCAGTCAGAGGAGAACAAAACCTGCATTGTAGCTATGAACCTTGGTGTGATTCAATGTAAGAGCTGGGGCCTTGGTAAATGTTGCTGAACAAGAGAATGTCCCCCTGAGGAAATGCTATGTAATGATTCTATAAGTGCCAGGCTATGTTGAAGTTTAATTTAATTCTTCAAATCAGAGAAAGGTTCAGTTAGGCCAACAACACTTGGAAGAAAATCTACAAGGCTCTTTCGTGTCAATAATTAGTGAAACACTGAAGCATCGGTTAAGGAAGTAAAACTGAGCCTCATTTGCACAAAGAAATCTTGAGCAAGGAAGGGCATGACCTCTGGCAGCAAAATTCAGGCTGGAAACTGTTGTTTGTATTCCCTCTCCTTAATAGGCTTTTCAGTGTGATAGATGAAGAAGGTTGGGTGGGATTGTAGAGCAGGGATTTTGGAAAAGTTTAATGCAACAATTATTCTTTGTTTAACTTATTACAAGCCCATCATTGGAGTGTGGTAAAAAAAGTAATATACCACAATCATATGTTGTTTAATTGCTAGAGTAACGATGTAGTATTATGAAATCTATTCACAAAGAACAGCAAATTGATGTATTTGAGAGAAATCATATGTTCATGTCAAAAGTAACTAGTGAGGAGACTGAAAATTTCTACAGACATTTTATAAAATACTAACAGAAAAAGTAGACTATTTCTTGAACATTATAGACAATCTAATTTAAAGCAACATCCGGTATTTATTTGATGGCAAGAATTAGATTAAGTTAAGGATCCTTTTTATTGCAGTTAATTTTTACTGTTATTTAGGGATTTCTGATCAATCAATTCAGCATGAAGCCAAGCAAAAAGTATAAATAAATACAAAGATATATATATATATATATATATATATATATATATATATATATATATATATATAATTTTTTTTTCCTTTGGCAGAACTGGGGATAGAACTCAGGCCCTTGTGCTTGCGAGGGAAGCACTTATTCCACTGAGACAAAGTTATATTTTTAGAAGATATATGAAATACAAACACAGAGACATGGAAAAATACGATGATATTTAATATATACCTAAAAATATAATTAAAAGAAGAAATCCCAAACAAGACAGCAAGAAAAAAACTCAGTAACCCAAGAAAAAATTTTATATTTTTCTTTTGTGGTATTGGAAATTGAATCCAGGGAGCGCTGTACTACATCCTCAGCCCTTTATTTTTTTTAGGTAAGGGCCTGCTAAATTGCACAGGCTGGCTGTGAACTTACAGTCCTGGTCCCTGGGTCCATTCAGATCAGGGATTAACAAGCATGTGGCACCTTCCCTAGCAAACCAGGAAAAATAAATCTCTAAATTATATATAAAGAAAATTATAAAACATAGTTTTAATTTGCATAAGTAACCAATATAAAGAAAATTAAAAAACTCAGTGAGACAAAATAACAAAGCCCAAAATCCTCATTGAGATCTAGAGGGGCAAAACATGATTCTGGAATAGGTGATTGAATCGCATTTATTTATATTTCATGAAATACCCATTGGTACTTAGGTTTCATGAAATTCAAAGAAAGTGGGGGGAAGTTCTAACATTTGTTTAGAAAGTGGAAACAAGGGTCAGTCAGATAGCTCAGTGGACTAAAGTGCCTGCTTAGGCAAATGCAGTGGACTAGGGTTCATTCCCCAGGCTGTGCTGGCTTTGCCCCTGGGGCTCCCGGAGACAGTGATTGAGACTGGGCATGGTGCATGGTAACGCACACCTGTAGTCCCAGCGCTTGGAAGGCTGAAAACAGGGAGATCAGTATGAGTCTGATCTGTGCAGTGAGACCTTGTAGACCCTGAGATAAATACACACACAAAAAAGTAGAAATTTTAAATAGACAAAATTACCAAGACTTGAAACAATTGCAAGTACTATTGCTACCACAATCACCAAGTGTGCATTGAACTTACATCGATTCATAGTATTCGTAGTAAGATACACAGCTGAATGGAAGGTAAAGAAAATGAACATTTCAGAAATAGATGTAATTATTCAGAAAAATCTTATGTACAATGTAAAAGTCATTATAAATCAATAACATGGGAGGAGTTTTAGTACAATGGTACTGGATAAATGATGGGTTCTGGACTAGTGACCCTTACTTAACGTTCTTTTTCCTTTTAAGTTTCAATTGGATTAAAATGTTAAAATGGGGGAAAAATGAGACCATTGTTAAATTATCAAAAATACTGAAGTAAATAGATTTTTGGTTAGAAGAGTACTATGAACTTATAAGTAGTTCTATAAATATAGGTTTCTTATTTCAAAGATGCCCTGCTGTGTATTTGGTAAAGGTTAATCATTTTGCAATTAAAAAAAAAGAAAAAGCCCAATCACATTCAGAAGTAGTAGGCCCAGGGAAAAACAATTCACAGGGAAAGAGATAGGAGTCGTAAACAAATATATAAGAATATATTCAGCTCATTAATAGTCAATGAAATGCAAATTAAGCCTAAATTGGGGGATGGGGGGCAGTTATCCTCTGGACAAAAATGGGTAGGAAAGACAGTGCCATTTTGAGAGTTCTCCATGAGGGAGAGTATGAAATGTGGGTCCCCAGGAGGGAGCCCAGTTAAGTGAACCTTCGGATCCAGCCCTTCTCTCCTGTGGTGTTGCCCTGGACACTAGAGGGTGGGTGTTGGGAACAGAAGGAGGAAATTACTGTTGGTGGTGGTGGTTGGTGCTGGGTGCTGACCATGGTGCTTTGTGCACGATAGACATCCTGCGCCACTAAGTCGCACCTCCACCCTGAGCAAGTGAGCAAGGAGACTTGGAGAAGCAGTCTGGCAAACACGATGCTATTTTTCAGAAAATGAAGCTGAAGTCTGAACCCATATAAGAAGGTAAGAGCAGAATTGACAAGTGTAACCATGTGACATCATCATTTAATGAACACATGAGCAGAAAACCGAGGAGGACCAGTGCTCACCCCTCAAATCTAGCACTCCCAGAGACTGAGTGAGTGAGTGAGTGAGTGAGTGAGTGAGTGACTGAGTCAGTGAGTGACTGAGTGAATAAATCTGCCAGTGGTAAAATGCCCTGGGCTCAATCCTCATTAGCACAACAAACAAAACAAAAAGACCTAAAAGGAAAAAATAAATGATAATATTTACTGAGAATAATAGTATGTTTTAAAATACAGCTACCAAATAGACATTTGTTGAAAAGTATTGTTTTATTGAATGTTAACTATCAATTAGAATTTAATAAATATGAGGCTACTGTCAATCACTTTTTTAATTTTTAAAAAATCATTTATTTACTTATTTATTTATTTGGTACAGGGTTTTGCTACAAAGCTCAGACCCAGAGTAATCCTCCAGTCTTATCCTCCACAGATCTGGGATTATAAACCTGTGTCACCATGCCAGTTTTCGGTGGCCAGCTCGGTACATGGCCAGCACGGCATGTGGTACCAGGGCCCAAACATGGGTCCTTGTGCTTGCCAGACAGATGCTTAAATGTCTTCTGTGTTAGTAATATTCTTGTCCTCTTTGTAGATCTCAAACAGCATTCAAGAAGTATCTGGATATGACTATTAACAGGGACGCCAATTGAAAATTGTTGCAAAGAAGCTAATTCTAACTAAGGGATGAAGAAGGTAGGGATGATCATGGTGACATCAGTGCCATTTATTGGCCAGGTTCCAACATCAGCCCGCAGGATCAATGCTTGCATTTGTGTACATTTAGCGCTGAGCGTCACTCTATGATGTCACTGTTGCCTATGCATTTGCTGATATTTTCTTCATTGAAATGGCTCTTTGCTCCAGTTTATTTCTGATAGATATAGAAAACCAGGCATTTATTTTCCTCACCTTTGCACTCTGTCATTAGTGTTGGCAGCCGCTGCCAAGCATGGTGGCCTTTGACACAGGGGCCCAGATTCAGTCTGGTCGCATCCCAGACACCCAGCTGGTGTCTGGCCAGCTGCAAAAGTGCATATTGTCTTCTGTTATGCAAGAATAAAGTGGAGCTCATGCCAAATTGCAAGATGTTAAGCATTGATTGTTGACAGAAGAAATGGAAGGGAAAGAATGAGGGAAAACAGGGAGAAAAGTAGAGAAGAAAGGATGAGAGGGAGGATGGCAGCTTCTTTTATTAAGAAGGCTGTAACATTCAATTGTGTGAAATTACTATAGATTTAGTCAACCTTGTCAGGCTTTTGGGGAACGCCACAGTGTTTGGGCTGCTTCCCTGAAACCAACTGGAAGAATTCCCAGAATGCCCAGCTCCTAGGCAATGCCTCCTGGGCTGGCCCCACGCCACTCTTCAGTCTCATCACTGGAGAAATCTGGAAAATACAAGTTGCCCCACAGGCTGCTGGGAAAATGCCTAATGGTTCTCTGGAACAGGTTAGCAGTACCAGTCCAATCCAGCTTTGGATCTCACCATGGTGAACTGAACAAAATGAGTTGTTTAGAAGTTTGTAAATTGACTTGCACAGATTGGGTCTGTATTATTCATCTTTGTGTAGGAAAAACAAGACATAGTGAATGACAGGGAGTACCCAGGGCCCACTCATCTGAGGGTGGAAGCTGGTATTTGTGGTTAGTTTGGTAATGATGCTTTTGTTGTATTTAAAAACATCCATGTATTTATTTTTTGAACATGGAAGATACGGGACTCAGAATGGATCTCTTTGTTCTAATTAAAAACATTTCAAAGAACCTAGTCTTATTTTTAAAAGTTGAATCAAGGATAACACTAAGTCCAAGTGGTAACACGAAGCTGAACTTATCCCTGAGGCCACTGCTATATTATAGCATGAATCTAGTACCAGGCTCTGCAGAGGTGTATCCAAAATGCCATCTACTAAGGAATTTCTAGCCACTATAGGCAAGGAGTCATTCAAAGTAAGATGCCAGTAGATAATGTAAAATGAGTCCAGGTATGGCATTGACATCCACAAAATAGTCTCCTTTAAATTTCCCTAACTCTAGAACAGGTAGTAGAAGATACGAAGTGCTTAAAGATAATTTGCTTTTATGTTTTTATGCAGTTATGTGTCATTTTAATTTTCCTAAGTATTTTGGTAAGGACGAACATTCAGTTGTGATCTCTCACTGCAGCTAGTTCACTTGTAGCTTAATTGATGAACTTCTCCTCTTGCTTATATGTGTCTTATACGTTATCAGTCCTTGCTGCTATTCTCTTACAAACCTTGCAATGAAATTCAAGGCCTCCATAAATTGGTCCTGTTTCACTGCCCTTTTTTGTCTTTTGCTTTATTGGATAAATCTGATCGTTTATCTCCTAGCAAACACCTGCTCATCCTTTAATTCTGAGTTGTAATGATGCCTCCTCTGTATGGATTTCTTGACTCCCTGAGCCACCTTTAAGTGGAATATGCTGTTGCCATTGGACTTTGTGTATACTTAGTAAGACAGATATTATACTAAATCTGCTCCTAGATGCATACATCTTTTCATTTGACTGCAAGCCTCTTGAGGACAGAGATCTTTGTCTTGTTATCTTTGTGGACCAGTAACCTGTTATATTGTCTGCAACAAAACTCTATGATAATTGCCTTGCATTGAATGCTAAAGCCCACACCATATGATTGATGCCTGGCGTGATCTTTTCCCCAACCCTTGATCTCAGGTGAGAGCTGACTTTAGAAAAGAAGGAGCTTATTAGTCCATTTTCCCAATGTTATAATGCCATATCTGAGATCAAGAACTTTATGAAGAACTTTACTTGGCATATAGTTCTAGGGACTCAGATGATAGGAAATCACCAATGTTTATTGTACTGCATATTGTGCTAGCGTCAGCATGGATCTGAGGACTTCCTGCTAGGCACCTTGGCTTCAATCACCCATCACCTCTTCATGGTCACATGAGGCTCCCAACATGTGACATTTCTGGAGATGCCCTGGAACTGAATCCATGCCACAGCAAGGAGAAGCACATTGGGCTCATGGAAGCTGGAGGCGAAAGACACATTACCAGGTCATCAGGGATCTTACACCATAGGGCCAACCAAATGGATGCTGTGGAGAATCTCACCAAATCCCGGAGCATCAGTGGTCCAGAAAGATGTACAAACCCACCAACCAAGTGCATCTAGACTGGTAGCTGTTCCACCCCTGAGATTTGCACTCCCCCACCCCCTTTTTTGATGTTGACCGCCAAACCCAATGTCTTCCTACTGAACCACTTCCCTATGGCTTTTAAAATTTTGTACTCGGAGACAGTCTTGCTAAATTGTTCACTTGTCTGGTCAGGGCTTAAATTTGTGATCTTCCTGCCTCAGCTTTCAAGAGTGCTGGGATTGTGGGCATGTGCTTATATTTGTTATGTATTTGTTTATTTATTTTTATTTTAAAGAGAAAACAATAAAATGATCAAAATTTCAAAACAAGATGATAGGAAATCACCAATGCTTATTGTACTGCATTTTGTTATCTGCAAAGTAATTACTCAGATTATCAGATATAGATATGCAAAGTTGATCAAAAAATATAAGGTTGCTGTGTTTTAATCACATGCCCCCTCTGAATTGTCTATGGAGGAGCTGAGTTGACTTCCCTTGGTCATTTCAGTGGACTCCTTCTAAGAAAACTAAGAAGTTTGTGAAATTAAAAATTTTTGTCCATTTTCTGTGTCATATTGGAGCTCTTTTGTTTATTTTTGAGTCAACAACTGCATAAAATGATGCACACAAACACATCTTTATTAAACATGTCTACTTGTAAGCATAGCAAAAGAATACCTATTAATATTTACTATTTATGTTTATTCTTCTATGTTAATGTATAGATCATGTTCAGATTCATATTCACATATACATTTAATGATGATCCCAACACACTGTTTAATTTTATTGAATATTCTGCTCATTATCAGTCTTTCCCCTGCATGGTGTCATGGAATCTTAATATTCATGCAATTAATCTTTGGACCTACATTTTTTATGTCAAGTTTATTACAGATAATTTTTGCTTCAGTTGCCTGCTGCAGATTTTCTGGATGCTGACAGATTAATATTTTTTTAAACCACCTTTTCCCCAATTGTGAATCATCCGTAAGTTTGGTGATCTGGCCTCTATATCATTATTTATTTATTTATTTTTATAAATAGTTTTATTTAAACTTTTGATTTCAAGGTACATAACACAGTACTGAATTTATTCCATTACTCTGGAAATTATTATTCAGGAGACACCAGCATATTCATGTAGAGTTATGTTAATCTACTTAATTTTCTGACCACCTTATCTTTTCCAGTGTTGTGACGGAGAAGTGAGGCTATTTGTGCCCAGCTATCTTCTGGTTTTTTATTTTCTTGAGGTATCCTGTAAGTTACAAGGAAAAGGTGCTGGCAGCCAGCCTGGCATGAAGAACCAAACTTGAGGAGCTTTTTGATTACAGTTTCTCTCTCTAGGTTTTCATAACCCAACCTGTCAGGAATATGTTTTGGATCTTGCCCAGGGTTTGTTCACACTTATTTATCTAAGATTGCAGGTAATTGAAGTTTGAAATTTTGTTTGGCATTTCCAGTTTTGGATTTTCAGCTATCATTATGATTTTGTCCCCAGGCTCTTCTTAACAATTTTTTTCCCTAAAGGTCAACATTTTCCAAAGTGGAATAAGAACTAGTAATTCTTTCCATTGTGCAAGACTAAATTATGTACAATTGTTCACCTATCTATTCAATGCTTCAATATTTATTGAACCCTTTCAAATACATTCTGTAAGGAAAGAAGCCTTAGTACCAATACTTAGGTATCCACTAGGTTCTGGGAAGGATGCTGGTTGTCTACCAGTGATCTTCAAATTAGCATCACCAGCACCAGTGTGGATGTTGTTAGGTGAACCCTGGTGCTCTACTTACAAATAGTCAGAAACTCCTAGCAGCTGAGTTTTAACAAGCTCCTTGTCCCTGTGTAATTATAACACTGAATCTTAAAATTTGAGAACCATTGGAATAAGACACATATCAAAGGAAACAATTACTTTGCTATTCTATTTTTACCGAAATGTTTCTTGAAAATAGAGGAGTGACTAAATAAAATAATATATGAGGGTACATCACAAGATAAATCTGTGTGCCTCAGACAAACATGTAAACAAGCACAGTGGGGTTTATTTTCTGAGGGAGGGGGACTGAGGATTGAACTCAGCCCTTATGCTTGCCAGGGAAGCACTTATTCCACTGAGCCATCTTCCTGGCCCCTCACAGCTAGGTTCGAAAGGTTCTCCTCCAGAAAAAGCTCCTGCAACTGGCTGTAGATAATGCATTATATTAACAGGAGGGAAAGTGTGTCCTTAAACCAGTAGAAAAACAGTCACCAGGGCTGGAGTGATGGCTCAGCAGACTAAGCACCTGCTCAGGCAAGCGCAAGGACTGAACTTCAATTCCCAGCACCATTTGCCGTGCAGGCTTCTCCTCCTGTTGCATTAAGCCAGCCACCAAAACCGGGAGTGGTGGTGTATACCTGTAATCCCAGCACTGAGGAAGCTTAAAAGAGGAGGATCAATATGAGCCCAAGCTGCAAAGTGATACCCTGCACCAAATACTTAAAAAAGCAAAGATACAAAGATCAACCATCATCAAACATTTTTGGAATGAAACGGAGTAGCCAAGAACAAAGCAATTAATTAATTAATCACAGAACCATAAGCAAAAGAAGACAAAATCTGATGAGAGAACATATTGAACACTTTTTCAAATTAAATTGTAATCAGTCCACCCAGAAACAGGTGAGCTTCGAGTAGGTATCAGCAAGTGGAGGCAAGCAGGGTGCGGGTGACGAGGTCCAACTCCACTGTGGGCTGTCCCTCCCTGGTATTGGCCCTCCATGCACTCCTTCCACAAGATGTGATCCTGTGGCATTGCTCAGTACTTCACTTCTTGCAAGTGACAAGGCTCCTAGGCCTCATGATGTCCTTACATTCTTTGAATAACTTGTGTTGACTTCTGTTTTCAATCTATCTAGGCAGGACTGACTGCATCTTTATTCTTAGAGCCACTCAAGTATCACTGTGACAGTGTTCATGTTAGTCAAGTCCTCCACCACTGAGTCACACGCCTATCCCATTTGTTTATTTATATTTATTTATTTATTTATTTTGGTGGAACTGGGGATTGAACTCAGGTCCCTGCCCTTGCCAGACAAGCACTTATTCTACTGAGCCATCTTCCTGGCCTAAGCCATCTCCATGGCCACCTAGCCCATTTAACAGTTTTCTTTCTTTCTTTTTTTTTTTTTTTTCTTCTTTTTAAAACTTGATGCAGGGTCTTGCTGAAAAGCCAACATGCCACCCTCCTGCCTCAGGCTCCTGAGCATCTGAGATTACAGTTGTGCTCTGGCTCCTTGTCCACGTTTTAAAAGAATGGGCCAACGCTGAGTTGCAAGGCTGTGTAATTGCAAGCGCTCAGCTGTCTTCTTCACACGGGCAATAGACAGTTGTTTACCTCATTTGGGTGAGACACTGAAGCTCTCAGTGCTCTGCTTTCCTGGTGGAGCCCTGAGGCATCGCCGTGCAGTCTCCTACACTGACCCTGCTCACATGAGCCCCTCAGCTATGCCAGCGACAGGTTTTTATTTTAGACTATATTTCTTTGTTCTATTTATAAGTTTTTGCATCTGTTGCTCTCTCTGGAATTTGAGCTTACTGGATTCGCTGCCCATTTCTAAATTCCCAGCAAGTAGCAAATATGATTTGTGAGCTGAGATGATTTGCTCAATGAGTATTTGTTTAAGCAAATGAATGAACGATCAGTGGATGAATGAATCAAAGAACCCATGACAAGTGAGTTCTTGTAATATGTAATATATATATATATATATATATATATATATATATATATATATATGTTGTGTAAAATAGTCTCTATATCCCTATGAAAATAATTACTGTAGAAACTACCATATAGAATTAAGGCTATACCTTTTCACTGTATTTCAGATTACTGCAAATGAGGCAATGTGTCCTTTATAAAGTGCAAAAGATTAATTATAAAGTGTTTGTTTTGTGCTGTTCTAAATGCTTTTCATTTCTTAGCTCATTTTATAGTCACAATAAGCAAGTGTTTGCAGGTGACAATATTAACAGACACAGGTAATATTTTTAGTGGGAAACATTAGTTATGGAAGCTCTGAGTTATCTCCACAATTCATCCCTTTCACTGTTTTTTTTCCGTATTGGAGACTGAACTCAGGACCTGGTGCTTGCCAGGCAGGTGCTTCTGCCACTGAGCTATCTCCCCAGCCCCTTTCCTTTTTATTGCCCTACTTTCTGACTTTTAATTATCCTTCTCCTACACCTGTCCTCTGCTTTGTGTTACTTCTCTCTAACTCAGTATATGGAATAGGATTAGGTGAAAAGTTACCCTGATGTACCCTAACGTTTTACCGCTGGGGCCATGGTCCAATAGACAGAAAAAGGAGGGGTGGAAGTGTCTAGTTCCCTAGCTTCACTGAGTGATTTCTTGGGCAGTGGAGGCCCTAAAAAGCTGCCTTTTCCACTCAAGACTAACACTAATGAACTACAGAAGATGAGGACTTCTTGCAGTTTTCAGTAACATCTGCCTCACTTGGACACACATGGCCTAAATAGATAGATTTTTAAAAGCATTTTATTAGCATACTGGAAATTCCCGTTAAATGCTAGACGAGAGAGCTCACCAAGTCACATGCTATATTGAAAACTGTCCTTCATCAAACTTCAAAGGAAGGCCTAATATGTTTTTCTCATCTCTAATATCAATGATTCTATTATACTTAGCATAACTTAATTCTTTTGGTATCTCCAGAATGAAAATTTATTACATACAAGTGAAGTTTTTTGAAAGCACAAGGAGCAAAAATCATGTTTAATGAGGGATGAGATGATTTTAAGCACCACAGTGTGTTCTGAAAGGATTCAAGTCATTCAAAATTTCTGAAGTGCTCTGCCCAAGCATTGGAATAGTGACAAACATTTTAATCATATTTGTAGTTTAACACCTAAAAGCATTTTAAGGAGGGAGCGCATGCTATAAGAACCAAATGCATGAATATCTTTAGCAAGTCTCTATTTAGTTATAAGAAGAAGCTTGTTAATATAACAATTTTTATGCAAAAAATAGCACTTATTTTAATTTGCTTGGTAAACCATATGGTTTTAATGAATAACATTTTTAAAATTTTGGTCTCAGATAACACTGACAAAAGCAGATCTAGATAAAATTAGGATTATTATGCGTTCACAACAAGCACTATGCTGCCTAAAAGAAATCCCTATAACAAAGATATAATAGTTCAAGATTTTATAAAATTTTATATCTTTTCTTTAAAATTCTGGATCCATGCCAAAGTTCAATTTTTACTCTACCCGTTGTAGTCTATAAAAAAGGTAAAAAACAATTAAAGCTATATATTCTAGAAAAGCACCTAAATGTATGGAAACGTTATTAAGTTACAGCCTTTCTGCTTTGTTGGCAATCCTCCTCCAAATTGTGTCCAAGCCACTTTGTTTCACTGTAGAATAAAGCAAACTGTGTTTCCTTTGCTTGGCAGTTTTAGGTAGAAGGAAAGCCGAGAGGAACCCCTTTGTAGGGACAAGGGGACTACAGAACCGCGACGCCCATGACATCAGCCTGCAAAGCCAAGTCCTTCCACCTGTGTGCTCTGCCTTGCCTTTGGGAATCAGTATGAGCTGCTGTCCAGTTTCTGAAACTGCCCTACCTCAGTTTCTGAAAGCTCAGTGAGGAGGAAAAAACAGGGCGTGGAGACCTGGCCCTGTCCCCGGGGGCATGCTGAGAGGGCAACTGAGGCTAGGTGTGGCGGCGTGAGCCTGTAATCCCAGTGCTTGGGACACTGAAAACAGTAGGATCACTACGAGTCCAATCTGTGCAGTGAGACCCTGCACTAAATACATTAAAAACAGAAAAATGTAAATAAAAAAGCCTCTAATCTCAATGCCAGATGTAGTCTAATACTTCCTGAAATGTTATAAATGCTTTGTGAAAATCAGTGCTCAAACTCAATGCTGCCTTGTTTTACATAACTTCTTTTTTTTTTTTTTTTCCCTGTCCCTCTCTCGTGGCATCCCTGAGACAAAGGACAATTTTTTTCATGTTCATAGGAAACATAAACTGATTTAGTCCGGCTTTCCCTTGCACATGCAGAAAAGATATACATGGCCTTTCAAATGAGCCAAACACTCCAGAATAAGGTCACCCATTCAGCAGGAGCAAGATGGCTTTCAGAAGCTCACAATAGCTCTGTAGAAGGAAGCGTGCACTTTGGCACCGGCAGACTAGATCTAACTGCTTTCTGCAAAACTCTTAACTCAAACAAAAATGAGCCTGCAAGTGTCTCATTATGCCAAGTGGGTACTAGTCTTAGGCAAATACACACACACACACACACACACACACACACACACACACACACACACACAATCTCTCTTTTTAAGTTTATTGGGAAATTAACCTTAAGCATACCTTTCTATTACCGTATATTAGATGTTTTTGGGTCAAAATTACATAAGGTTAAACATAGTGCAACATTTGCTTGAAAAAGAAAATAGTTTATGTTAAAAATATACCAACACACAAAACATAAACCACAGCTGAAATACCATACACAAATTAGTATATTTATACTTCTGTTGATTATAAATACCTAGGTTTTTTTGATGAATCAGTGCAATTTTTTTCAATGGGGAACATAATCTGAACTGTAAACATTTTGATGGTAATTTTATCTTTGTTGCCAAATATTATATTTAAAGAATCCTCCAAAATGTGGTTGTTCATCCTCTATCTGTTGTAGTTTTTCTGTCCTCTAGGCATTATCATCTCTGCCTTTTTGTGTCTTTGTTTCAGCTTTTCTGTTTCTACACATATTTATTTTTATATATAAAATAATATAAATATATATAAATATAAATTATATATATATATAGTATGCAATAACTTAAATACACAAAAGATTTGGATTTGGGGGAAAGGGAAGAAATAATTTATGTGTTCAAGGCTAGTTTATTTTATGCAGTTACAGAGGATGTTTTATAAAAGAGTTATATCTAAAATTCAATTTAAAATAAAAATGAGCTCCTAAGAAGGGCTCATGGAAATTTCAATGAGTACATTTCACACATGAGAAAAGTAACAGTGGATGAGAAGATTAAAACAATGTTGTAGTGCTGCATGGGGCCATGGAGGCAGTGGGAAAGTCTTCAGAAATTCAGTGCTATAGAAATATAAAGCATGAGAAAGAAAGATGAAAAGAAGATGTTGAAATCATTGGTGATCAGATAGTAGAAGAATCTGTATACTAGTTAGGGAGTTTGTTTTTTATCTTACACATGGTAGAGAGTAATTACAAGATGACAAACAATGGTGTGGCATGCCCACATACACACCTAGCTTGACCATTTTAGCTTGACCATGGCGCTGTGGATACAGAGAAATGAAATTAAGAGGATTGTGGAGGCTTACCTAAGGAAGTGATCAATGGAATTGAACAGTAGCTAACTCTTTTGAAAGATACTAAAAAGACAAATTGAAGAAGCTTGGTGAACCGTTAGGCAAGGGGAAGGAAAAGCCAGTTAAGAATTACTGCCTGGTTATAGACTTGTCTAACCAAGTGGGAATGGTGACACTTACCAAGATCAGAAATAAATGAGGATGAACAGCATTAGGAGGAGAATTTCTGAGAGGTAGCTCAGTGGGGGACTAAGCACACCTGCTTTGGCAAGCACAGGGAACAGGGTTTGATCCTGAGTACAGCATCCCATGCTGGCCCCACCCTTGGGCTCACTTGCCTGGCAACCAAGTCTAGGCATGGTAGCTCATGCCTGTACTCCCAGCGCTGGGGAGGATGAAAACAGGAGGATCATTACAAGTCCGAACTGCATAGTGAGACCCTGTACAAAATACATAAATGAGAAAAAACCAAAACCAAACAAACAAACAAAAGACCCATAGAGGAGAATTTATGCAAAACTTTAATCCGTGAGATGTTATAATGCATATTTAGAATTATTCTAGAAACTCTTACTATATGAATCTTTAACTCGAGAGAAAAATGATATTAGGATTTATAAAGCATTTAGCATTCAGAAGATGATGAAAAGAAGTAAAACTGTATGTAGTACAAAATAAAGATTGCAATAAACCACTTAAGAATAGACAGGAGAAGAAGAGAGATAGAAATGATCAAAGTAGAGGCCGGCCTGATAGCTCACTGGACCAAAGTGCCTGTTTAGGCAGAGAGTAGCGGCTGGAGTTTGATTTCCAGTGTGCAGGGCCGGTCCTGCCCCCACCCCGCGCTGAGATGGCGATTGAGACTGGGCGTGGGGGTGCACCTATAATCTCAGCACTTGGGAGGCTGAACACAGGAGAATCACATCCAGTCCATTCCACATAGTGAAACCCTGTAGACCCTGTCCTAAATACAGAAAAAAGAAAGAAGAAAGAAAGAAAGAAAGAAAGAAAGAAAGAAAGAAAGAAAGAAAGAAAGAAAGAAAGAAATGATCAAAGTAGAAAAAGAGCCTTCTATGGTAGACTCCAACAGTTAGGAGATCTTAAGGCATCACTGATTTGAAAAGAAGTAACTAAAATTCCTTGGAGGGTTTAAAAGATACATAAGGCTAAGTTTCAAATATTGAAGCATTTTTATATTATTTTATTTCAAAGGAAAATTAGTTGAATCCACATTCCAAGTGTGCAATTTGGGTTAGTGCAAAATATTTCTATGTTAAATCAGAGGCTACAGAGTTGAAGAGATTAACGGAGAAGTATCTTCTCGGTGAATATTAAAAGAGTATGTGAACTTGGGTCAGCGAAAAGCACAGGGGCAGCAAAGTCGAGCTGGGAAACTAAGGAGAAAACCTAGCATCTGTATAGAACAAGTTCTGCACTTAATTTTACAGCCCTTTGTTTTACTGCTCTCTGGTTTTTGTAGGGTTTCTGGTATGTTCCTATAAATATTTGTGCACTGAACCTGCTTCTTTGAATAAAAGAGGTTTTAAAAGAAGAACATATCTTGCCAAATTGGATCTGTTTTTCTTTCTTCCTTTCTTTTTTCTTTTCTTTAGGAAATGTGTCCTGTGCAGGTGAGTTCTTTCAGTTAATTAGGTAATTCACTGACATTCACAGATTTGGAGACTCACATCTTTTGATTCAAGAAAGAAGGAAAATGTTTCATTTCTCTTAGTCTCGACAGAAATAAATGCAACATAAGTGGAGCTAACCATCTCAGAAAGAGGGAGCATAGCATATATGAACCCTATATTTGACTTGAGGGAGACGTTAGATGCATGCAGAGGTGCAAATGAATGGTTAATGCATGCAAATTACATTTCTCAGTGCTTTGGACCTCAAGTCTACTTTCTGTGCTCCCATATTTTCCACGGTTTCCACCTTGGTTCAGTGTGATTCACTGTAGAAGCTACTGTTTCATCTTCAGCTGATGAAGTGAGTGTCCTTTCTGGCTAGACTCCATTGGACTTCATAGAGCTCGATTTTTGGTTAAGATTTTGAATCTCTCTTTCTGGAATATCTCAAGAGGAAGCCTTGTCAGTCTTGTGACCAATTCAATTCCCTTTTGTTCGCAGTATACCCCTTCCTTTGTCTCCCTGGCCCCTAAGCACATAATAAAGGTGAAGTTTTGATCTTTTGAGTCACAAACAAATGATCTTGCCATGTTTCATGTTATATTGCATCTGCAAAGCAGAGTGAAGTCATTGTTCCTACCCAATCTAACAGCTTTCCACTGTAGCCTGTTATATTAGAAGCGATGGTTCTGTACATTCACTTTTTCTGTGTCTGTACTCATGGAAATATTACATAGGTCAAATTTTTGGTAGCAGAAAGCAGTTCACAACTGCTCTTTGAACATGAAAATAGGTCAAAATATCAATGATGAATCTGGGACCAAGCTTAAATAAAATACCTGTAATAGATGATCCTGGACCAGGACAAAAGTTGAAAAAAAAAAATCTAGAAAATTATAGGGTCTTTCTTTCTTCCTCCTGTTTAAAAATTCATCACTAATCATTTTCCTTTAGTCTCACTCTATATTGGACCTTAGAATGGCAGAAGTTTTGGGAAGAGTGAGAACAAAGAGCTCTAACTATAATGAGTTATTGTTCTTTGTATTGGTAGAGATTGGAACAGGGCCTAGATCAAGCTAGGCAAATACTCTACCACAGAGCCACGCCCCTTCTGAGCAAGAGTCATTAAAAAGTCAAAACAAAACCAGACTCAGTAGAGACAACTGTTGAAGGATGACATCAGAGACTAGTGTACATTTAAATAATACTAGTTGCTCACAGAAAAATCATTTACAATATGGATGATCTGAAGAATATTTTTCATTTGAAATAAAAAATGCATTAATGTGGTAGTTACTTTTAGAAGGTTCTGTAGGAATAACCATGGTCTAATATGGACAGGTTTGTATTATTTTTACTGTCATTCCCTATGTAATTTATTTCCCATTGTGGATTTTACAAAATCTCTTAATTTTGCAAGTAGGAAATTTTTTTTTTCTTAACTAGGAAAACAAAAACACAGAAACAAATAGAACAATAGTGATTTTGTGGTGTTATTCTCAAGGAGATAATATTTTAAATGAACTGATTTACTAGCAACATGCTGGATAATTTTTGTCATTTATTTGACTGAATGAGACAACTGCTCAGGCTGATGCTAGGTAACTTTAAAATCTCTGGGGACAGTTCTTCTGTGAGAATCCTACCAACTTAACAGACAGTCCTATTGTCCTTCAGAGAGAGGGTCCTGGACTAGAACATATTTTTTTATTGTTTTATGGAAAAGTTGTTATGTATAAGCAAAAATTATTCAGCTGGATTACCTTAGGATTTACTTATTAATAGGCTAATTTGAATAATGACTAAGTTACCCTTTAACACTCTTATTTGCAACAAGGAGATTATTGAAATATATTGAAAGCTCTTTCTCTAAGATTAAATCAAAATTTCCTCCTCTTGATCTTCATGGCTATCAAGAATAATACACATTATTAAATTTTAGATCTTCTTATTGCACCATAGTTTTCAATAATTACATATATTATAATAATTGTATGTATTACAAATATTTAAATAACTTAAAGACATTTGTTCAGTAGATACTATTCAGTATATAAACTTATGTATGGAAGGTACATAAATATTGATAAATTAGAAAATAGTACATTTTTGGTAAACATAATATTGTGATGTATGAGTGTGCACATGTGTGTAGGTGGGTGTCTAATAATGTCACAGAAAAAGTGATAGAAAGCCCTTTAAATAGAAAATTCCACTACATAGGCAGACTTGGGGGCCTGGAGATTAATCCCAGCGCCTGCCATGCCAGCTCCTTCACTGGGGCGTGCTGAGATGGCAATTAAGGCTGGGCATTGTGGTGGGTACCCATAATCCCAGGACTTGGGAGGTTGTGAGCAGGAGAATCACTACGAGTCCTATCTACACAGAGGACCCTGTAGACCCTGTCCTAAAATACAGCATAAATAGAAAATCTCCAAATGTAACAAATTTAAAACTTTGAAAGGGGCTGAGGAGATGGCTCAGTAAAATAAATGCTTCCGTGGCAAGTGCAAAGGCCTGAGTTCAATCCCCAGTTCCGCCAAAAAAAAAAAAATGGCAGAAACAATCTGCATATTTAACAGGTTATGATTTTTTTATGTAAATTGTGGCACAACCCTGAAAGAAATATTACTCAAGTATTTGAGAAGAGTTTATTAACAAAGACTTTGTGTCTAACTAAATTGTCAGGACATATAGCAAACATTAGCTATATGTGTTCACTTGAAGAGTAAGCTGATGGACATTTCCCCTTCTGAGTTCGGTAAAAAAAAATAGAAAAGAGAAATACAAAGCATATGGATTCCATGAGGATAAAATCTTTTTTCAGTCTGTACCAATAACGGCAATAGGCCCTGAAAAAGTGGAAAACATATCTTATGTGTTTTGAAATTGACTTCAATGCCTAAACCTTCTCTATATAAATTGGGAGACACCTATTTTTCTCAATTTCTTATGAAGCAGTTAGTATAAATGGTCAGCGGGCAATGTACATCACATAATGATAAAAGGCTTTATTGTATTTCTATCTATAAATTTCTGGTAGTAAAATTAAAAACAATAAGCTCAAAAGGTTGATGCATAATGTCTAAGAGTAACCTTGAAGACCAGGAAACAAATTATTTGGCAGAATCAAAGAAACTAGCTTTTAGTCTGGAGAACTCTTCTTATGTGACACTTGATAGGGACAAGGAATAGGGATGGATAAAATGGGAAGAAATCAACCTTCAAAAACTTAAATGTCAAGGTGAGGTTCCTATGGCATTTCACTCTAGGCATATTTAAGGAAACCACAGACTGCTGTCCTAACAGAGCTAGGAGAAAGTAGTGCTGAGGAAGCCCTCAGCGGTGCATTGTTTAGGTACTTGCAATGCCTATTCCAGAGTTTTACACTTGATAAACAAATCCCAACATTTAAATGTAGGACTATGACCTGCCAGGATGGATGATGGTATTAACCAGGAATTTGTCTCTGAGAAAACTATTATGTACTTAACTGGAGCAGTAAATTAGCATGGGGGTAGTAAGGAGAAGAGGAAAAACAAAAAACAAAAAACAAAAACAAAACAAAAAAAAATCTAGTGATAGATAGAGGTCTTCGTAGGTTGTCTTTATTTTTTATTTATTTATTTTTTTTTGTCTTTTTTGAGACAGGGTCTCACTATGCAGTTCAGGCTGGCCTTAAGCTCACTTTGTAGCTCAGGCTGGTCTCGAACTCACAACAATCCTCCTGCCTCAGCCTCCCGAGTGCTGGGATTACAGGCATGCGCCACCACGCCCGGCATAAATGTATTTTTTTTTTTTTTTTTTTTTTTTTTGGTTTTTCTTTTTCTTTTTTTTTGTCCACAGGGTCTCACTATGCAGCCCACATTCATAGTGATCCTCCTGCTTTCTGCCTCCCTAAGTGCTGGGATTACAGGCGCGCACCACCACGCCCGGACTCCAATCGCCGGCTCAGCGCACCTGAAGGCGGGGCCAGCGCGGCAAGCGGAAGCAAGGATCGAACCCTGGTTCCTACGCTTACCTAAGCAAGCGCTTAGTCCGCTGAGCTATACCGCCGGCCCT
>PVKA01020195.1:0-40787 GCA_004027165.1 Ctenomys sociabilis | reverse complement strand
ATATATATATATATATATATATATATATATATATATATATATATATATATATATATATATCTCCTGGCAGTAGAAAGAATTCTTGGCATCTAACATAGACCAGGAAAGATCATCCTTAGCCATTGTGTTCCACAGACGTATCTGAAGGGGGCATTGGAAGGATATGCTCCTGGAAGCAATAGCACTCAAGCTAACCACCACCATTCAGTCTTTTCAAGATGCTGTTTGGGTGTTTTGCAAACAGCAAAAGGGATTTATTTCACAGTTTTGGAGCACAAGACCAAACTTCCAGGAGATTTGGTGTCTGACAGTACCTGTCTCCTGGTTTACAAGTGACCACCCTTTCACTCTGTACTCATGTGGCAGAAGAGGCAAAGGAACTCTCTCAGGCCTCTTTTATAAGGCACTAATTCCATTCAAGAAGGAATTCCATTCCCTCTCCCTCTCTCCCTCTCTCCCTCTCTCCATTCATGAAGTCTTTGTCATCATCCACTAATCATCTCCCCCACCTCCTAATACCCTCACATTGGGGAGTAGGATTTCAACATATGAATTTTAGGAGGATACATCCAGTCTATAGCAAGTTTGCTTGAAGGTTTGAGCAATCTCAGACTGTTCCCACCCTTTCTTGGAGTTTCTTTGGCAATAAGCAAAGTGTTATTGGTTCTTCATTTCTTTGCTTCTAGACAGCTCTATTGAGTAGTAACTAAAACCAGAGATTTTGCTCAGTTATGCCTTCTTTAAACTGGCCCTAAACATCTAGGCTTTGTCTATATGCCTAGACTACTAGGTTCAATTGTTTTGGAGATGACCTATAATGAGAAATTAATTTTATTTCATGACCAAGTATATAATTATTCATGCATATATATTAACATATATTTATATATAACCATAACAAATCTCACACAATCAGCACTCATCCTCAGCGCTTGTTGTATATGCTGTTATTTTCTATTTTACTCCATTTTTTAAAAGAAAAGAAAAAAGTAAAGGGAAGATAAAGCCAGTCACAGCCCACTAAATGCACGCCCTTAGTGGATAAGGGGCCACACCCAGACTTAGAAGGCACTGTCTTGAATTCATGCCTCCCCCTTCCTTTTAGCCTCTCCTTGAGGGGAATGAAGACAATTGCCTTGAGTGGAGAGGATTTTATAATTTTGTATCACCCTTATCCAACCTCTCCAAGCACATGCATATTGCTTTCTTTCTTTCTTTTTTTTTTTATTTTAGGGAAGTGTCTACAGGGTGTTCAGGGTCTCACTACTAGATCCTACTTGTAGTGATCCACCTGTTTACAGCTGCCCAAGAGCTGGGATTACAGGTGTGTGCCACCAGGACCAGTCTCAATTGCCATCTCAGTGTACCCCAGGGGTGGGGCACACTGGAGCACAGCAGGCCCCAGGATCAAACTTTTGGCCCCTGAGCCATATTGCTTTCTTCTTTTTTTGTTTTTGTTTTTGTTTTTTTGCAGAACCAGGGATTAAGCTCAGGCCCTTGCACTTGCCAAGAAAGTGCTTATTCCACTAAGCCATCTCCCCAGCCCCTTTGCTTTGTTAGAGAATGTTTAACAAGACAGGAGAGCCCAGGAGGAAATGAGTCCATCTTTTTCTGTGTTCAAGTCTCATCTTTGTGTTAACCTTGGTGTGAAGTAGAAAATGTGGCTTTCTGAGCCCCACAGGCCCTAAGAACAGGACTTTCCTCCATCCTGAATCATAGGTCACAGATGGAGAAGTTCTGTCTTAGCAATGTCCTGGTCTTTCCACTTACTCCTAGAACACAGACCAGCTTCAACCTGCCCCCAAAGATATTTTATTGACGATTGCTAGATGTACCCAACCCATTCCAGCATCCCAAATTCTTTCTTTCAAAGTAAACTTCTATAAGCATTCGGCCTGTATCCCTAAGAATAGGAAGTTGCAGCTGTGCCCTCTGCATGGTGGAGACCAGGACCTTCTCAGTCTGGGTCTGGCTCCCCTACTGACTACTCCGACCACTTCCTCATGCAATTCTACCACTTAACAAGTATTTCCTACGACTTTTCCAGGTCCAAAATTTCATTTCTTAACCTGATAATTAGCTTCACTTCCCTGAGCCTTTATGGTCAGATTCATGACGGTACAATCTCCAAGACTCTCAGGATATTAGGAATGAAGTCCAGTGATGGAGAAGAGGGTGAGAAGCCAGGCAGCCCTGGACTTGAGAACTAGTAGATGATCATTACCACAGATGATATGAACTTCAGTCATCTCTGTAAGCTTCAGTTTCCTCATTCATAAAATTGTAAATAAAAATGCCTCCAGTGCTTATGAGGACTAAATGAAAGATGCTAGGCATCTGGCACCCTATTTGCTATAAAATAGGTAGGTGCCCTCCCCTTCAGATTGTAACTATCCCATTCTCATTTTCAGGCAGTGACCTGGCTGAAGGAAGCCAGGTATCGCTAATGGGCTCCTGACCCCATAACTTGAAGGAAGGGGTAGGCATTAGATTCTGGAGTCACACCCAGTCATCTTCCTTGAAGAAACTTGGATATCAGGGGTAGCCAAGGTCAAGGTCTGGTTTCTTCAGCAGTTAGTCCTGAACCTCTAGGTCTTAGCTCCCTGAATGAAAAGCCCCACTCCAAATTGTGGCTAATAAAGAGGGCCTAGAGAGAAAAGGTGGAAGTGTCTCCTGTGGAACTGGGCTCTTCTAGACTAATTAGAAGAGGGCCTAGAATCCCTGAGAGGAAATTCTAGCTACTTTTTGTCTGTGAGTTGTTCCATGACCAAAGACAGACCACCCATCCATCACATGAGATGACAAAGATAATGCCCTTACAGAAAATCACCAAGTAAGCCTCCCCAATTTTTCTTAACTATTTAAGGATGATTAATGAAAAATACTACTCAACTTTCCTTCAACCACAATATGAAACCATCACCCAAATAGCCTCAGAAAATCAGTAACATATACAAAATACATGAAAGCGCCTAAAAAAAGAGTCCTGGTTATAGGGGCAATTACTTGCTTTAAACCTTCTACCTTTAAAATACAAAAAATGCACACGCTCTACTACACAAATAGGAACTAAGACTTCCCTTTCTTGTTTGATTCCACTTACTATTATCTCTTCTAGAACATTCTTTCCTGTACATTTGTAGCAGTGCTCACCTCTTTGCCTCTTCCAGTTAGTTCACATAGTGGGTGTATATGATTATAGCCTGTAATGCTTCTTGCTTAATTTTAATTACTCACATTAAAGCAAGGCCTTAGATGCCACCCCGTTCTATAGGCTATCATGTGAATATGGGTGGGTAGACATGAGACATATATATCATGGCTTGGGATTTTTAATTTCTGAGAGGCAGCTTGGTGGAAACTGACAGAAGATTTTATACTTCCTCACGCCAATTGCTAACCATCAATTAGAACTTGTTCTTCATTTTCCAGCCTAGTTTATTGACCTTCAGGATATGGTGAAATAGCTTATATTATTTCTCCCTAGGAGTGTAAAATTCCTTTTGTCTGCCCTTCCCTTCCTGTCTTCCACCAACTCCCCAGCCTCCTGGCCATGTGTCTTCTCCCCTCTGTCCTGCCACCTTTCCTATCCTCCCTGGCTGTCTTTCTTCTTTGTGCTCTTCTCTGTCTTCTCTGCTTTTTCCTATTTCCTTCCTCTCTCTCTCTCTCTCTCTCTCTCTCTCTCTCTCTCTCTCTCTCTCTCTCTCTCTCTTCTCTTCTCTCTCTCTCTCTCTCTCTCTCTCTCTCTCTCTCTCCCCTTCTCTTTCTCTCTCTCACTCTTGCTCTCACTCTCTCTCTACCCCCTTCCCTCCCCCTTGCCTCTGTGACTGCTGGAGCCAGTTTGTTTCTGCTGTTACATTTGTTTAATCATTTGGAACACATTCTCTGGAACAAGTTCTGGGTTGGTGCAGGACAGTCAGTGGGCTTTTCAAGCAGGCAGGCCTATGTCTGAATCCAGAGACATTACATTGCACAAAAGACAGTCAACATATTTCTGAGCCTTGGTTTCCCATCTGCAGAATGGGTGATGGTGACTGCTATGGCTTAGTGATTGTCTGATTTACCTCTAGAGGTAAACCATATGCTCCAAGTTTGGTCCCTGGTGTGGTGGAATCTAAGAGCCAGAGAGGGCCTGGTGGAAGGTGATTGGGTCACGGAGACACCATCCTTGGTGCTGCTTTATTGGAGTAGATTCATTCTCTTGAGAAAGGGTACTTACACCTCAAGCTTGGCTACCTCACCTTCTCTACCCCAGCCCCACCTCACAATGTAACTTTCATGCATTCCTCCCATCATGCATTCCTCCCATCATGATGCTGTCCACCCCGAGGCCCTCACCAGAGCCAAGCAGATGCTGGCAGCTTGCCCTTGGACCACTGAGCTAATGAACCTCGGAGCTAAATAATGCTCTTTTCTTTATAAGTAACTCACACTTAGGTATTTTCTTGTAGCTACAGAAAATGGTCTAATACATTAATGCTTCTTAGAGACTACAGAAGTAAATGAAATAGCAAATATGACACATATTTGCAGTGTGTTAGACACACAGTGAATATTAACTTCCTCTTCCTTCCAGAGAATCTGTGAAGATTTAGGATAAATAACCAAGCTTGGCAGGTAAAGCCTATTATGAAAGCATAATATTTCATGCTTTGGTTTCTGTATATGTTGGTGCTGTGGATGGCAAGAGCCTGCAGGTCAATTTTCATTCTGGATATGCTGTAGTAACTGCATTTGATTCTTTAATGTTTAAATAGTGCCTGCTTTCTCTTCATTGGCATCATCATTAGACTTCCCATTAGTGTGCTTATTTATTTATTTTTAATTTCACTAGCAATGCATGAAAGCATTCTCATGGGGGGAAAAACAAAATCAAGCAAGATAACATAAAACAAAAATGCCTCTGACCACCCCCAGAAATCCTGACCCTTCCCCAGAGGTAAGGATTCTGTGTGTCCTTTCACATTTTCATTCACATGCATGTGAATGGGTAGATTAATTGTATGATTTTAAATATAAAATGCACCCCGACTGTTACTGAGTTACAACTTGGCCATTTGTTTTTTTAGTAGCTTAAAATGCTCTGCAGGTCTTTTCTTGTCATAATGACAAGTGTTCTGTCTTTTCATATCATTATGAAAATTCTCCATTTCATTTTTTCTACCTGTTCCCATGTATTCCACTAATCCTCCCACTAAACCATGACCCAACTGAAGATAGAGATGTTATCTTTTTCACTTCTTTACCCCTTGAGCCTCTAGCATTATGCTAACATGTTAGGTATTTTGTTAGTAAGTTAACAATTATAAATATCTCTTAAATGTTAAATATGGATAGTCCATATAGATTTTTAGTCATTCCCCAAATGATAGACAACTAGGTTATTTCTTCCCCTCTACCCACTACAAATAACACTGCAGTCAGCATCCTGATGCCTGCCTGGTTGTGCACGTATGCATTTATTTCTCTAATGCAAATCCTAGGAAGTGAGTCGCTGGGGCAAAGAGGACTCATTTTTCTAACCAGTATTCAACATTACCAAAATGCCTTCCACAGACTGTGGCAGCAGCCCACATTCCTGCTAATAATACCTTCTCTTATGTGTCTTTTTTGACAGTGTGTTTCCAAAATAATCATATGTAGCTTTTTTCTCTTTTGATATCAAGGAAAGAAAAAGAAAGGTGATAATTAGAGAGAAATAAGGGGAGCTGAAAAAAACTCATTCATTGATTCATACTTCATTCATTCATTGCTGCAGTCATTCTGGGCCTTACTGTAAATGCTGGACACATAAAAATAAATGACACATTCTATAAATCCTGGAAGAGTCCGTGGCCTAGATATAATACTTAACTTCCTTATGTGTATATGGGGAGGTTAATATGAGTGGTACTAGGGACTGAATCCAGGGCACTCCACTGCTGGGCTACATCTCCACCCTTTTTTTCATATTGAGAAAGGGCTTTTGCTAAGTTGCCCAGGCTGACCTCAAACTTTCCATCCTCTTTCCTCATTCTCCTGAGTATCTGGGGTTGCTAGCTTGTGTCTCGCCATGTCTGGCTTAAAACCTAAACTCTCAATTCTTAAAATGCAACATTGTAAAGACACATGAGGTTTGATCCTTGATCTGATCCTGGACTAGGAGAAGCAATAGATATAACAGAAGTTTTTGGAATATTTGATGAAATTCCAATGTGGTCTGTGGGTTGATGTCAAAGTTCCTGATTTAGATTACTGTACTGTGATCATGTGAGGGAATGTTCTAATTCTTAGGAAGCATACTGTGAAGTGTCTGTGAGCAAAGGGACACATTGTCTCCAAGTGAATCTTAAATGGTTCAAAAAACTGTGCACCTGTGCACCAGGGAGATAGGTCAGCAGTCTAAACACCTACTTGGTAAGCACAAGGGCCCAGGTCTGATCCCTGGTACAAATCCAAACTGCATAGTGAGACACTGTACCATATAAATGAAGTATTTTTAAAAACTGAGCACCTGTACAACCCAGAGGTGTGCAGGGAAGCTCTGAGATTGTGGACATGTTCTCTAAGTGCCCCAACAAAATGCCATTCAGTCACTAAAAATGACAACCAAGTGCTTGGAATATGGAAAATGTGAGTGAAGAATTGAATTATTCACCTTATGCTATTTTAATTTAAATAACCACAGATGGCTGGGGGCCATCCAGTGGAACAGCGTAGACATAAATGCAAGAAGAGGAAAAGGATAACAAGCAAATGGGACAACACACAAAGAATTAGTGAACTTTATAAAAGGGATATGGAAAATCTTGAGATTATTGTAATTTTTAAGTTTGAATCATATATATTTTTAAATGCATAATAAATGCAATATCCTGACAGGGAAATTCAAAGTAAAATAGCAATGATATATCTTTCATTACAATTAAATTATCATAAATAAGTAAAATTTATGCCCTCCTATGCCATGGCTCAGCATTAGAGTGCATGCCTAGCATATACTAGGTTTTGTTTTCAGAACCACAATCAATCAATGAAGTAACAATCTGGAAACCAAGAAAAGGGTATGTGTATACCCTACTCTTGATGTTCAAATAGACATAGCTTTTTAAAAGGGGACCTCTGGTCACCACGGTTTACAGTGCATTTGTGACCAAGTCCAAGAACCACACCATGCACAACCAGTCTCAAAAATGGCACAGAAATGACACCAAGAAACCTTGCTCATAAAGATATGAATCTCTGAAGGGAGTAGATCTCGTGTTCCTTAGGAACATGCATTTTGCCAAGAAGCACAACAGGGAGAGCTTCAAGAAGATGCAAGTAAATAAAGCCAAGGCCATGAGTGCACATGCCAAGGCTATCAAGGTCCTTGTCAAGTCCCAAGAGGTCAAGCCCAAGATCATCCCAAAGGGAGTAAACCACAGGCTTGCTCCACTTGCCTATATTGCCCACCCCAACCTTGGGAAGTACATCCATGCCCACATTGCCAAGGGTTACAAGCCTTGCCCGCCAAAGACCCAGGCTTCAGCCGAGGCCCAGACTCCAGCTTCTGCTCCAGCCAAGGCCCAGGCTCCCAAAGGTGCCCAGACCCCCATGAAGGCTTCACAGTAAAAGCTTCTTATCTGTAGATGCAAAAACAGAAGGACTAATATGGCCCCTGGGGTGCCATCCATGGGGGGGCTGGTGTCCTCCTGTGCTCTTTGTACAAATAAAGCTGAGGCAGGATAATAAAAAACAGAAAATGGGACCTGAGACGGGAACACTTAGCCAAGTACAGGAGAAGATGTATCGGGGCATTCACTGTGCTTTTATTTGTAAGGCCAAGACGCTGGGAATGTTCAAAAAGTACACAGGATTGTGGTCGGTGCATTTTGCTTTGTTCTTATTATGGATTACTATAAAGCTCTGCAACAGATTGAGGTAAATATGCACTGACATGGAAAGATGTCCAAGATAGATTGTCAGGTGAAAGAAAAAGAGCAGTTTGCAGAACAAAATGTTTACAGATGTTCCCAGACTCAAAGATGGTTAAACATTTTTCCAGTTTCAAGGCCGGGCAAACACAGCGCCCTATGCAGCCATTTTGTTTTTCATGTGTAGTACGTTGTTGATGAATTCACATGAGATATTCAGCACTTTGCTAGAAAATAGGCTTTGTATTAGTTGATTTTGCCCAACTGCAGGCTAATGTGTGTGCTTGGAGCACATTTAATGTAATCTAGGGTAATCCATGATATTCATAGGTTGAGTGTATTGAAAGCATTTTCAGTCTATAATATTCTCCATTTTCAATGGGTTTATCAGGATATAGCCCCACGGTAAGTCAAGGAGCATCTGTAATATGACTGTAATAATAGACTAACACTACACATGCCAATGTTCACACATTTGTACGTGTAGAGGAAAAAGTTCAGAAAAATACAGCTGAGAGAGTTAGCAGACCATTCCCCCAAAATTCCTAGTGTCTGACAGGAAGACCACCCAGCTCTATCTCTCTGTGGTCAGGCCAGCTGTGGAGGATCCCACTGGAGGCTCCTAGAGCTGGAATAGCAGTAGTGCCTCCAGCCAGATCCCAAACCCATGCCCAGAAGCTTATTTGCTGCACCATGAAGCCTTGAGGAAATACCCCTCACACAGCTTGCTCTTTCTAGCCCCACATAAGGGCTAGTGCCCCTCCCCATGGCCACTAGATCTACAGGGCAGCCGGGGTCATCACTAAGATCCAATGTAGGGAGTGTTTATTATTGTTGTCGGTTTGATTCTGATCCCGAAAGGACCTAATCAACAGGTAATAAGACCTCCTGGGAGTGATTAGAAACCTCAGCTTTAACCATCTTATAACCACAGCAGAGAAAGCAAGAGCTGCTACAGTGTGGTGGCCAGAACTCTGCAGGGTCTGGGGGGTGGACAGAGAGAGAGAATTACAGGGGTGAGTGTGCTGAGCATCTAAGGGAGCTGGGGAAGGGGAAAGGGGGAGCCAATATTCACCTTACCCACTTATCATCATCTTCTCCCTTCTCCTCATTATCAAGATTAATTGAAACCTGTACTAGGAATATGCAGTTCAAAGCTACCCAAACCATGTCCTCAAAGTACTCACAGCCTGCTGGTGAAGAGACCCACAGTGCAGCAGGAGCAGTACAGGGGAGGGAGGAAGCCACCTTACTAGGTCACCAGGGAAAGGCAACTCACCCTGAGAAAGTGACCACTTAAAGGGGCCAGGGATATAGCTTAGTAGAATAAGCACTTGCCTGGCAGGTACAAGAGCCTGAGTTCAATACCCGATTGTGCAAGAAAAATAAAATAAAAGGCGGCTGGGGAGATAGCTCAGTAGAATAAGCACTTGCCTGGCAAGCACAAGGGCCTGAGTTCAATCCCTGGTTCCACCAAAAAAAAAGTGACCACTTATGGTACATAGATGGGGCAACATATGAACAAGGGCATAAATGTTTACATTTCACTGGATCTCTTGTCTTTGAAGTTGCCTTGATCTTTTAATCTTTTTTTTAGTAAGGTTGGATACAAATATGTGAAACGAAAGAATAACTAAATTTTTTTAAATGCCAAAATACTTGCAATTTTGGTACTACAAATGACTCACCTTCCAACAAGTTAAATGAAAAGTTAGTCTCATCCACTAACAAAACTTAGTAATACCTGATAAGATAACAGTGTCATGACCCTTTTCTCATTACCCACAGCACCCTAGTGTGTTTTTATGCAATTACCACCTGAGAGCACCCTTGGATCTAAACCCACTGACTACACTAACACACGGGCACTGTTGTTGAGGGAGAGTTGATAAGTACTTTGATTACTTAAACTTTCCAAGGCAGGGTGCTAGGGACAAATGGCAGAAACTAGGAGACAAAGTTATATCTACTCTGGCCAACTTGTCCCCCACTTTTTTCTGACTTGCACAGAATTGCAACAGGCTCTCTTGTTGTTATTGTGCAATGCATTGCATCTTGCATAAAAGTAGTTGCAAATGTCATGGCAGCTGGGTCAATGGATTTAACCAGACCCAAGAGCACAATAAAGATAGTGAAATTGGATAGCAACATGGCAGTCATCTCATGAGGCAACCTCCTTTGAAGAACATTGTCCATTTCCAACTTGCCTCATCCTGGGTTCTCATTTTTCTAGAACAAAAGTCCTGGAAATCAAAAACTGACACCATACAAAAACCAGAGCTGGAAGGGAGATTCAACTTCATTACATTAAAACTAAAAATCAAATTTAAAGGGAATGTTAAGTGCCAAATGTCTTTATTTCATCCAGCCACCTAGAGTCTGGCACCAGGAAATGGGGAGGGGGGGTTAAGACAAGATATTTTCCCCTAAGAAGTTTGCACTCTTGTTGAAGAAAAATAGTCCAAAACCACTGTATATCCTAGCATCCTAGAGGGCTAAGGCTAGAGACTGATAAATTCAAGCCCAGCCTTGGCAATTTAGTGAAACTTTTTTGAAAGAAAGAAAGCCAGCCAGCCAGGAGGTATTTGATGAATAATGGTGGCACATGTCTCTAATCCTATCACTTGGGGGTCTGGGGAAGGAAGATCACTGTGAGTTCAAGACTAGCCTGAGCTATATAGTAAGTTCAAGAGCATCTTAGACTACATAGCAAAACCCTACCTCAAAAAACAAAAAGGAGAGCAGGAAGGAAGGAAGGAAGGAAGGAAGGAAGGAAGGAAGGAAGGAAGGAAGGAAGGAAGGAAGGAAGGAAGGAAGAAACGAACGAACCACTGCAACACCATAAGAGAAAGGTCAGGCAGTAGCAGAGGCCCCAGGAGGAAAAGTCCCAACATTTCATAGGTTTGGAGGTTGAGGAGGCTTCTGAGTGATGCTGGAGCTTGTTTTTATGATGAACAAGATTCCCTGGCAGAGCCAGCGACATAGCTCAGCAGACTAAGCACCTGCTTTGGCAACTGCAGGGACCAGGGTTTGATCCCTGGTCCCACATGTCTTGCAGACCCCATGCCCAGGACGAGCTTTCAGTGCTGGGGAGGCTGAAAATAAGAGGATCACTATTAGTCTGAGCTGTGTAGTGAGACCTTGTACCAAATGCACAAAAACAAAAATAGATTCCCTGGCTCTGTGCCTGGTGTTCAAGGCTGAAACACTGAGGAAGGAGATGGTAGGGCTGTGTCTCTATGAGAAGATGACAGACGTAGAGGCAGAGAGAAGGTTGGCTCCAGAGATGTCTCAACTGTAAAGATCTTGAAGGTCATGAAAAAATCTTGACCTGGCAAGCTATAAAAATGTAATTTTTAAAATTAACGTAGGTGGGACTCTGGTAAGCTCTGCCCTTCCTTACTTCCTTAGCCTCCAGTGCACAGGCATGGAGCTTCTGCTGATGCCAGTTCAAACTTTTAAGAATTTAGGAGGACTCTGAGTGGCCTGTGGGACATAGGAGAGCTGAAGTCTGGGGTCCCAGTGCAAGTAGGCATGGAGCTTTCCTAGAGCCATTTAAGAACGTTGGAAGACTCTGGACAGCCTGCAGAACTCTGTCTGGGTGATTACTGCAAGTTTCAAAGATGGCAAAATATAGAAGAAAAGAGAATTTCAATCCTCTAGCCCACCCAGAACAAATCCAGGAGACAAAGACAAAGACATACAAGAACTTGAAAAAGACATACTTGAAATATCTGAAATGATAGCAACTGAAGTAAAGAAATTAGTCCATCAGGCTACAGAAGCAACAAGATCAGAAATAATCTCTCAGGTGCAAAAAGAAAGGATGACTGTGAAAGAATTATTCATCACAGCTAAAGAAGACATAGATAGAAAAATAGAGGACATGAGCCAGGGAGATAGCTCAGTAGAATAAGCACTTGCCTGGCAAGTGCAGGGGCCAGAGTTCAATCCCTAGTTCCTCCAAAAAAAAAAAAAAAAAAAAAAAAAAAAAAAAAAAAAAAAAAAAAAAAAAAAAAAAAAAAAAAAAAAAAAAAAAAAAAAAAAAAAAAAAAAAAAAAAAAAAAAAAAAAAAAAAAAAAAAAAAAAAAAAAAAAAAAAAAAAAAAAAAAAAAAAAAAAAAAAATAGAGGAGAATAGAAAAATGATGGAAACACTGACTGAACACTACAGGAAAGAATTAGAATGCATGAAACATATTCAAATAGATATTCAAGAAATTAAGAACTCTAGTGAAAGCTGGCAAAACTGCTTCAATAAAACTAAAGATAGACATTCAGACCTCAAAGATGGTGCGGCAGCTAATGAATGTGAAACAAAAGATCTCATAAAATTAACACAAAAAAGTGACTGTTAAAAATAAAAGTGCCCAGGGATTTATTTGGCTAAGAGTTCATGTCATGGAGCAAGTGGAAATAGTGACAGATATTTCAGAGTCCCATTCCTTCTGAGGATGTTTGCATCATCCCATGCATTCTCAGGTAGCTCGACAGCTCCCTTTCTGCAGGGAACTCATGGTCAAATGATGTGATTGTCTGATGGCTCAACCATGCAATGATGGAAGTAAACTCCCATAATATTCTGTGGGAGTGCACAAAGGATGGGCAGAAGGATGGGGGCTGAACTAGTGGCCAAAGGAGCTTTCTAAAGTAAGTAACTTTTGAGCTGTACATTGACAGTTAGCCAGGTAAAGAGGCTGCAGAGTCAGTCTGCACCTGAAGTCAGATAAGGCCCAGGCATTTTCTCTGGAGACCCTTTTTGTTCCTGTTGCTTTTATATAGCTAACCCCATGAACTCTGGGCCAACAGAGCCTTAATTAGTGAGTACTCTTCAAGGTCTCTCAGAAAGAAAGTATTCTCAGTCTTTCCCTGAGCAATTTGCTCAAATGACCATATGTGAGTCAATAGGTGACATCCAATTCCAAATATGGAGACGAAACTATCACATTGCCCAATTAGTGTGACAGTGGACTCTGTGCTTGTCCTTCTAGAGACCTCCTAACACTACAGATGGGGAAAAATTCATTTCATAACCTAACATACCATTTATTTTGTCCCAAAGGGTCTTAGTCAGTCCTTTCCAAGACTACCAGCACCAACATTCCAGCACCAAGAAGCCAGGAGGCAAGGAGATAGATGAGAGGAATCAGAATCCTGCAGTTAGTGAAGTTACCTTGGGAAATTGACCAAATCACTAAACTTGTTTTGGTTTCTATAGTTTTTCCTTTTTTATAATATCAGCCAAAAATAACTCTAGTTTAATCTGAAGATCCAGAAAGATGATCAGGGTACAAAAATATCTCTTGAGGGAGGTCTACACATAGAAGGAGTTATTTTATGAAGCTCAGAGCACATTCATTGAACTCAGTTTGCCAGACAATATGATTGGCACAGAAAGAAGCATGAAGCATAATCTCCACCCTGAAGAGATTGTGGATTCATAGAGGAGTTTGGATACAAAAACAAATTAACTGTAATACAATATGAAAAGTGCTATAACCTAGGGAGGTTCAAAGAGCTATGGGAATGTGGAAGAGGAAATGATTCTTTCTCAGCAAGTATCTTTGTATGGGTCATCAAGGAGCAGGGACACTCCAGGGACAGGGAACTGAACAGGAATAGGCCCAGGGCTCCAAGGGCCCAGGTTGTTTTGGAGAGGACGGAAGAGTCTTTGAGGTGATCAACTGTGGGTAGTACTAGGAAATGGGACTAGGGACCTGCCAGACTCTCAGCCCAGGATTGTAAATTTTAGCCAGTAGAATTGGAATCCACCAGAGATCTCCACAAAAACACCAATATGGCAACACCAGGGCGCCATGGCTACCATTTGTTGCGTACCTAACATGTGCTATGAACCTCATTCAGTACTTACCTGTGTTTTCTTTCTTGAGCAACGAATGAGAGGTGCATTATCATTACTCACCTCTTACACAAGATGAAAGCAAAGCATGGAGTGGTTAAGAATTTGCCCAAGAATTCCAGTAACTGATAGAGCTGGAGTCTGACCGCAAGCTCAGGTTGTCTTTTGTTTTATTTATTTCAGTTTGACAAAGCAGATAAATTGAAAGGTAGAAATATCGAGAGGAGAAAGGTTAGCTATGCTTACAATTGCGAAAGTGCTTTGGAAGACTGAAAAGTGTATATGGACATCAGAACTTGTCAGCAGTTGGCCTGTAATGAAGAAATTCACCTGTTCAATTCGACAAATATTTCAAGGCATCAACATTACGCAAGATTGTAGGATAGAGAAAAGCATAGGTGACTTAAAACAAAGACACTCCTGAGAGTTTCAAATCCAGTGGAAGAAATGTTTAGATTTATTCCAAAGACTAGACTGAAGAGTTAGAATAGAGCAGCATTTGAGATGCACTCTGAGGTGAAACCAAGAGGTGATTTAGAATTCTTGGACTAGAGGTGTGGAAGTAAAAATGGAAGAGGTCCACTGAGGAGGTATCCCCCTACTAGTGAGGTGCACATCGAGAGAGTGAGGACACTGGAGGGTTAAGGTGTGAAGCCTGGGGCTGCCACGAGGCAGTGTCCTAAAAAAAAGGAGAATGTCAGGAAGTCAGTCCAAACTTGAAATTGAATTTGGAAAGCTATTCACCTCTGAGATGGAGTTTTCTTAGGCAAATAATTCTCAGCCAGAGAAGATTTTACTCCATGGAGAACATTTGGCAATGTCTGGAGACATTTTTGTTCTCTGCTTTTTTAGTTGTCACCTCTAAGACAGGAGATGCTACTGGCATCTAGTAGGATAAAAGCCACAGGTGGCAAATGATGTGTGGGACAGACCTCGGAACAAAAGGAACAACTGGCCAACATGTCTATAGAGCCAAAGTTGAGAGACTGACCAAGAGCATCTCCCAAACATTCTATAAGAAAGCAGAGAAATGAGGATAAGTTCACAAATAAAGACATTACTTGTCAAGGTACATATTTCTAATGATAAAAGAAATCCTTTGTAAAGATAACAGAGAACTTTATTAAAGGACTCCAGAATGCTCATTGATAATGGCTACAGTAGAGGGGCCCAAATTTCTAATGCCGCTTTGCCTGGATTCCTTCTTCCTGGTGTCAACTCCAAGGAGAGGGAGCTGTCATCTTCCAACTCCTCCCATTTTTGTGCCCTTACTCTACACACTGCAGGCAAGGAATAATCTTACAGAATTCCACTCCTCATAGCCGTAGAACCATGGCCTATTAACACCTATTAACATTATAGCTGTCTTACTCATGCCAAAAGTTAATGTTGCATGTGCTTCTGGAGAGTCCAAGCTTTCATGAAAAATTTGTATTCAGTAGGTCTTGGACATGTCTCAGACATCAGTATTTTTAACTAGCATCCTCAGAATCCTGGACCACATTGAGAAAGCTTTACTGTAATGGTTTGGTGAAATAGGAGAGCAGGCAAAGCAAAGGAGTTTGTATCAGATCAGCCATGGGAAAGGCAGGCAGGGTTCTGAGTGATGAGATTCAGAATAGATGGATTTTGATGAATAGAAAGTGGACGTGTGGGGGCCTTGTGGGTTAGCTCAGTTGTTTAAAGTGACTGCTTGAGCAAATTCAGTCAGGCGGGGAACCATGGTTCAATTCCCAGCTCTATATGCCACACCAGGCCTGCCATAAAGCCAGCCTGAGACAGCCAAAAGAAAAAAATCCTTCAGGAAGTTAACATGGGAGTGAGAAAGGTCAAACATGCTGGATGGTAGGCAAGATGGATCCTGAGAATGGATAGAAAGCAACAGGCTGGTGCTATGGGCCAGTTGTTTCTGGTGGTGTTTCCCCTCTGACATCCTTGGTTCCTGGAAATTGAATTCTAACCTATAAACTAGAAATGTGGGGAATGTTTTAAGTGGGATAAAAGGACTGTCTCCTGCTCTGCTACTTCTTGATATTTCTTAAAGCCAAATTCTGCCAAAATTAATGGAACTCAACAGACAAGACCAAAGAGAAAAAAGAATGCATATGCATCGGTCAAGTTATGTCATCTCATTAGTATCTAATGGCTCATGTTGATTCATTCATTTAATAAATATTGTGGAGGTATGTACCACAGGTTATGGGCCTTTCTAGAATAGGAATGGTAGGCAGTAGTCATCCATTCTGTCCATTCCTCTCTGCTCGCGAACTCAACTCTCAGAAATGAGGAAAAGAACAGAGTGAAAGAAAACTAAGCAATACTCAGTTTAGATACCTGCTAAAGGCTTGAGTGAGTGGTGAGTACTGGAGCCCTAGAAATTGTTAAAAGTAAAACTTACACCTTTGCCTCAAGCATTCTGCACCTGAATTTTCCTGGTGCCCGTCCTCAGGTGCAGTGGCCTGGTTACAATGATAAGATGGTGAACACATAAGGCATCCCACACCCTCAAGACTGCACTCCAGGAAGGGGAATTCCACCAAAGAACCCAGGTAGCCAAAAACACAAGTTCCATTGGGAGTATTACCAAGGCATGGTGGACACTAATGGCAGAAGGGACAACTTTACCCTCAACACTTTGCCCTCCTTACCTGATTTCCTGTCTATCATTGCTGAGAACAGGACGCTCCAAGTTCATTTTGTTATTGTTGTTGTTGTTCACTTGTTCTTATTCTTGTTCTTGTACTTTTACTTGTACTTGCACTTGTGCAAGTACTGAGGATCAAACCCAGAGCCAAAGCTTTATATACTCTAGCCAAGTGCTCTACCACCTACCTATATCCTTAATCCCCCAAATTCATCTTTTAATATTTCCAAATATTGCTGTGTTAAAAGCTTCATTGTCTGGTATGCAACCAAAAAAAAAAAACTTTCACAACAAAAATTACTATTCAAAGCAAAGTATTATTTTAGGATGACATTATTTTTTAAATTCACATTTTTCATTTGTTATAACATGTAGCAGTTCTGTGAACACATAGATAAGAGGATACAATAGATATTTGACAGTGTAGTTCTCAGAATATTTGCATATCCAAGAGATTATTTCAGCAAGTACACTTAGACTGACCCTATTAACCATTCACAATATTTTGTCTTGAATCCAATTCACACTCTACAGACATGTCCAATTCACATTTCAGCTCTTACACTGTTTTCCTTTTAGACTTTATATTAGGAAATAAATCCATGACATCAAATTTCATGACAACTTCTGCTCTGGCTGACATGATTGAAAAAGAATTTCACTCATCCCTGGTTATTCTGTTTCTTAATTTGTTCTTTAGTATACCTGAGAAACAGCCTGTCTTTATGAAGTCCCATGTAGAGAGTGGAGGCTACTAGTGCAGAATTCACAACAGGGACTAGCTTTGGCAATGCCAAAGGGTAAGTGCAAGAATTCCTCTGGAGAAGTGGAATGGACAGGATGGCTGGAGAGGAATTTCCAGGCAGAAATAGCTTTGCCAGTATGTCCAAGCCAGCTTTGCCAGGCAAGCAAGTAGAGTACTCAGGATACATGATACAATGTGCAATGAACATTTTCGGGGGAAAAAAAAAAATGATGGTCAAAATAAAACAGATGCTCAAAATTTGTACAACCTTATTTATGCCATATTATTATACCAAAATAGCCCAAGTATCCAGCAACAAATAAATGTGTAAACAATGTATATACACAAAGGGGCTGGGAGACGGCTCAGTAGAATAAGTGCCTCCCTGGCAATGTATATACACATGCTAGAATATTATTTAGCATAAAAAACAAGTTCTAATACACGCGATGACGTGGATGAGAGTTGAGAACATTGTGATAAGTGAAGCAAGACTGACACAAAGGGACAACTATTGAGATAACTCAGCAGACAAAGTGCCTGCCTTGGTAAGTGTGGGGACCCGGGTTCGATCCCTGGTCCCACATGCTGTTCCGGCCTCGGGTGTGGTGGCGCATGCCCGTGATCCCAGTGCTGGGAAGGCTGAACACAGGAGGATCACTACAAATCCAATCTGTGTACTGAGACCCTGTACCAAATACACAAATGAAAAAAAAAAAAAAAAAGGACAATTATTGTACAACCAGAATGGCAAATGCATAGAGACAGAAAGTAGAACAGAGGTTTTCAGGGGCTGGAGCCAGTGGAATTGAGGAAGGAGGAAGAACTTATTGCTTAATAAGCACAGAGTTTCTCTTAGAGTGATGAAAAGTTTTGGAAACAGTCGTGCCAAAGAATGACAGCACAACATTGTGAATATTATTATCGCCACCCAATTGTACACTTCAACATGGTTTAAATGGTTAATTTTATGTCATAAATATTTCCCCTCAGTGAATATCTAAAGAATTTTAAGTAGAACTATAAACCCAGGTAAAACATAGAGCCAGATAATCCAATTGAAAACAAAGTGGCAGTGCATGTCTGTAATCCCAGCTACTCAGGAGGCTGAGGCAGGAGGCCTATAATTTAGTAGGACAGTGTCTCAAAATAAAATAAAGTGCCGGGGATGTACCTCAGTGCTCTCTGAGCTCAAACTCCAGTACTGGAGAGGTCAGAGGGCAGGGAGAAGAGAAACTGTAAATAGGAAACTTTAAAAGGGGAAGGTACACAAGACCAAGGCCCTCAGTGGCAAATCCAAGCCTGCTCTGTTTGAGTCATCCCAAAAATGCATCTGTTCTGTTGCTCTTGCCTGGGTGCCCCTATAGATGTGAGTGCTTGTTTGCAGCATGTTCTTGTGGCTGTATTTCAAGGTCTATGTTTGGGACAAAGGTACTGGTCTTCTTCGGCTGAATCTACCTCTCTGCCAAAGGCATGCTAAGCAATGAGCATCCGGAGGTGAGCTTGCTCTCAGGCACACTTCCACCTCCAGGAAGAGTTTAAGCTGATGACACCTCTCCTGCTTTTTGCTCCCCTCCCCTCCCACCATCAGAATGTTGTCTTCCACTATGACAGATTAGGAATCCCGTGTTTTCATTGGTCATAAAACAGGAAAGGATACTGGGAGAGAGCCTATGGGAGGCAAGGAGCTCCCCTGAGGCCGGAAGCCCTCAAGGACCGGTACACCTCTCAATCTCCAGATCCTATTTGCTGCCCTAGGAGAAAAAGTGACTTTCTGGAACCATTTGAGGGAACCCAAAGTCAGCAACGGCAGCAGGAGCTGACAGCCTGGCAGTAAAGAGTTTCCAGGTCCCCAGGGGACTGTAATCACATTCCGCATCCAGGTGCTGGGACTAAGGCTAGTGGAGTCCAAACTTCTTGGCCCAGGGCCAGTGTTTCCACGCCTCCCTCCACCCCTCAGCTCCTTCCCACCATCTTTCCAACCAGAAGCTTGTTAACTGTTTTCCTGTGCTTTTATTCAGATTTCAAGGCACCCTCTGTGTGTTAAACTTCAAAGAAAGTTTGCTGCCAGTAAGTGCAATGCTTAACAAGTGGGAGCTCCAAATGGCTGTTGAAAATGGTTTGTTCAAATGAAGGGGCCAGGACCCATCCACCCCGCCCCCACTTTCAAATGAAATTGCATGTGTGTCTGGATTAAGTTGCCCCGTATCAATCCTGAAATTTTTAAAGATAAAAAGCAGAGCCGCCACACAATATTGCAAATGTAAAATGATTACAAAATGGCACCCGGCCAATGTTTATGAATCATTGAATATGATCATAAAATCATAAAAAATAATCACCAAAAGGTAAATAAATTACCCAGCTTACTGCTTATTTTCACATAGGGTCTGCCACAAAAGCTGCAGCCATGAATGATTTATACCTGTTTTAACAATAATACTCATTTTACTGAAAGATGGTCAGTACTTGTGCTGCAATGGGCAACATGCCAGTTGTCGAAAGGTTAATGTTTCAGCAGCAATACATTAAATTATGAATAATACTGGTCCCAAAATGGAAGGTTATTAGCTCAGTATGCTTAATTAGCCCAGCTAGAACTTTGCCATCAGTAGCAGTGCCCATTACTTGCCAGCAGCTCTGATGGGGGATGGCATCTGTGGGCTTCTAATGTCAGCACCGGTTGCGGAAGAGGTAGGAGGCGTGTGGGCACGTCTTTTACTTCCTTTTCTTTCAGTGTACCATTATGAGAGGCATCTCAGAGGCTGGCTTTCAGGATTTTGAACTTCCCTAAGGTTAATTTTTGAACACTGCCCAGAAAGAAAGAGCAAAATTCGTTTGGAAGGAGCTTGGTCTTCAGGGTCTCAAACCCATCCCAGTCTTGTTCCACACCTCTCTCTCTGGCGCTGCGAAGCCTGGCCCTTCTGAAGATATGGTACATGTACAAGCAAGCAGGCCATGAGAGCTCCCCCTGCACCAGTATTCACTGAACAACTACCAGGTGCCCACCCCTTACAGTGTAGGTAACAAGACAGAGCCATTTTGGAGCTGAGAGAATGACCACCAAGTGAAGCAACTTGATGATGATTGCATTAACTGCAGTCACAGGACTGCCATGAATGAAAGGTTTAGAATGCCAGCACCCGGACTGCAGTCAGGACAGGGGTCCTTGAAGCAGACTTCCCTTTGCTCTTTCTCTCAAGGGTGAGGATATGAATGCGGAAAACAAATTCTTTCAGAGAGAGAATCCCTCAACTATACCATATCTCCTAGAAGAATAGCCCTAGAGAAGATCAGGCACTGCAAAAGGGACGATTGGAAGGGCACTCACCTGCCAGGGATATGAAAAGCTACTGAGCACCTAGCCAATATGTGTGTGTGTATGAACATGCACTCACACATGTATTCACACTCAAATGCACAGCTCTCCACCCCTTTGCCCCATCCCAGAATTGCCCTGCCAGGTGCTTGTTTTAAACTTGAAGTTTGTAGCCAGGAGAAGCAGCAGGACCCACCCATGCCAGCTCTGTCTTCTAGAGCTGAGCTGTCTACACTACCACCCAACCCTACTTAGTACTATTAGTAGCTTGTTTTTCTAAGGCCTAAAATTCATTTTCTTTTCCCGCCTTGCTTCCAGAAAAATAAATAAAAGTGAACACATCACTCATTTAAGACGAGGAATGGAATTTAGGTTGCGTTTTTCTTTCTATTTTTATGATTAGTTAGAATTTTCCTGGGAAAGCGGCCAGGAGGGCATTATGGTGAGATAATGTCCTGTATTTAATCAGTGCTGCAATGGCGAACTGTGTTCTATGGGGAGAGGCCGAGTTAACGCATCCTTCTCTGTCTTGTCTGTTTTCAGAAGACGGTGACTGCTTGGCCCAAGATGAAGACAAGACTGAGAGGTGGCAGGACTCCAGGCTGGTGTGATGGCCCACAGAGGGATGGGGTGTGGCTGTGACTCCATCTCTTCCTGCAGGCTCTTTCAGCCCTAAAAATCCCAAAGAAGCTGAGTGAGAAGGGCCCCCAAATTGACCAGGGTGACCATCTGTGGCTCCACTGGACCCTCACAGTGGCTTCCTGTGCAGCTCTCCGAAGCCTGCTGGTTGAGCATCGATCCTGGCTTTCCCATGTGCATCTTTCCCCGGGGCAACCCCAGCACAATGGGCGAGGGAAAGCACAAGGCCTTTAAGTGAACTTGGAAGTCAGCGCCAGGTAGGACCGGATCATCTCCTACCTCTGCATGTGTGTGTGTCTGGTTTGCAAATAGCCTCTGCTAGAGGCCAGAGCTGCTGGTTCTGCAGCTTCTGGAATTATTCTTGTTTCCAGATTTGTTTCACTCATTGCTGAATGTTGGAGGAAGATCCCTGGGAGTGGTAAAATAGAAATGGATGTCTTAGAGAGAGATGTCTGAAAGGAAGGAAGAAGACAGAACTCAGGGGAAAAGGAGAAGGGCTTTAACCTGGAAGAAGGGAACATAGAGAATAATCGGGGTGGGAGGCTGAAGACCGGCCTTTCTCTGCAAATAGCAGGGTGGTCAGGAAAGCAGGAGCTTGTGGGGCACACAGAGCCTTTCAGATTTACTGTTGTCCCCATTAAACTCTGGGTCTGCAGAAGCCGTCTGTTCAGGTAAGGGCAACAGAGAGAACAGGATGCCCCAAGCAACCCATAAATAGCAGGGTGAAGACAAAGTGTTTATTACTTAGCCTCATGAAGCCCGTATAAGTGCTCTCCCAGGGTGCGCAAGAGCAGGCGTGCGTGTGAGCCGGCCCACGTGTGTGTCCCTGGAGCAGGAGCCCCAGACAGCGTTCGCGCTTGGCTTGACTCCGTGAAGGCGACTATTTGATGGAACGATTCATAGCCAGCCCAGAAAACCTTGTGTGGAGACAGAGCTTGCTGTTTCTCTTTCCTTTTCCTGTTTGCAGTGAGAATAAGGCCTTTCTCTTTTCAGTCCTTTGCTCTACCCAAAGTTGTCTCACGAGGTCATTGCCAAATGACAGGCTTCCTTTCATGAAGCACAAGGTTGGGATGGAAACAATACTCTTTTCTGGGGGGCTGGTGAAGCTCTGGCCCTGACTGGCCTGTCCTAAATTTAAATAGACTATTGTTTTAGGAAGACGTGATGGTTTCTTCAGACAACTCAGTTCTATGGGATACAAGACTTTATCCTGTATACACAGGAAATATTTTGCCATCAAAACAGTGTGGCGCACTGGTGGCCTAAGATTATCAAGTTTGTTTTAAGCCATGTTGGACACTCACTACCTGTGCATCCAAGTTGACAAGTTGCTAAGTAATTCAAACTAGTGTATCCCTAAGATACCGTTTGGTTCTTTGACTCTGTGATTGCAGGACACTGCATTACCATGCTCACCAATGAGTTTGAAAACCTCTCTTGAATAGCTTATCTATTGGCAGAACCAGTTTCTAAGAACAGATAAGGATACAGGCTGAATGTTCTACTCAGCATCTTGAATACTGAATTTATTGGTTTGCTAAGGTTGGTGGAAAGTAGAAGAGCCCTGTGCCATCAAGTGCTAGCATCTTGGAAAGGTCTTTTTTTTTTTTTAAAGTTTTTGTTGGTAACATTTTTTTTTTTTTTTTTTTTTTTTTTTTGCGGAACCGGGGATTGAACTCAGGCCCTTGTGCTTGCCAGGGAAGCACTTGTTCCACTGAGCCATCTCCCCAGCCCCTTGGAAAGGTCTTGAAGATAATTCCTATGGTTTTCAGCTGTGGTACTCTTTGCTGCCCTTGGGTAATATTTTGAAAATAAAGCAGAACTTTCAAAAGCCATTTATTGGAATTTTGAATGAGGCCCTCACTCTGCAGGCTCTATTGTCTGATGAAGACTATCAAATAGATAAAAGCAATTCACCAAAATTAAGGTTGCCTATTTTGGGTCATTATTAATAATTATCATGGGCTGGAGAGTTAGCTTGGCATTCTAAGTGGCTGCCTGGCAAGAACAAGAACCCAGGTCCTGTCCCTAGTACTGCATGGTATTCTGGCCCTGGAACCCCAGGTGTACCATGCTGGCCACTGAAACTGGGCATGGTGGCACACACCTATAATCCCAACTCTGGAGAGGCTGAAACAGGAGGATCACTAGAGTCTGAGCTATGTAGCAAGACCCTGTGCCAAATACATAAAGATTTTTTTTAATTTTACATAATTATCAAATACCATGATATCATAGCTCAGGGCCACGGAGGAAACTGGTAGGATAATAACAGGACTAAGCAAGGCCCAAGGTCTGTGATGCTAGGAGCCCTCTGGCATGGCCTCCCTCAGGCTGGTGCTGGCTGGCTCTGTAGATGTGTGGCCCTCACAACACTATGTAATGGCCTTCCAAGAAGCTATGACTAACTGGTCCAAGAAAGAGGGATTCCCTGGTGTTCTGCCAGTAAGTACAGTCAGAGTCAGCCCTGAAGCCATTGGAGGCCATTTCCAATGCCTTTGTAGAGGTCCAGAGCTGGCTCCCCCAGGCTGGCTGGCCAATGTCTGTGTTGGAAAGCATGACTCTGCTGCCTGATTGGTGGTCTTCTCTGCCTCTTTCTCAACTCCCATTATATTCCTTCCTCCCTTCATTCCTTCCAAAAGCATATATTGAATGTATACTATGTGACTGTGCTAGACACAATGTACTTGTCTCCTTAAACAAATAATCCCTGAGCTCAAAGTTCATTCTGCCTCAAAAGAAACACAGTCAAGAAGATTATTAACCACAACCACAAGCATCATTTAAATAGAGTTAGGACACAGAGGAGGAAGAAAGTAACTGGCCCACAATGGAGTTTCAGAAGAGAACTTTCAGGATGGCATTGATGGAGAGGGGATGAGGCACCCCCAGCAGAGAAGACACACCCTATTAAAGAAACTTAAATAGGCATTTTGTGCTTTACATGTAGAACTGGGAGGGGAATCAGGGACCAGCTGCCTCAATGCAACCACAGCTTGAGTTGAGGAATATGTACTCATCTTCATATGCTGAAGACAGTAACCCAGGCCCAGACAGTGATGTTGGGGAAGGAAGGCTGCTTCTCTAAGTCTTGCCAGTGATACCACTTACCTCCTGAATATATGAAGACATTCAGTGGCCAGGTGTGGTAGTGCACACCTATAATCCTAGCACTTTGGGAAACTGAGGCAGGATTTGAGCCCAGCCTGAGCAATTTAGTCACTTAGTGAGATGCTGTCAATATTTTGTTGTTCTTTTTGGTCCTCGGGGTGAAACTCAGGACTTGCCAGGCAGGAGCTTAAATCACTGAGCTATCTCCCCAGTCTGAGACCCTGTCAAAAATATATAAAATAAAAAGGGCTGAGAATGGAACTCAGTATGAAGGCGCGGAGTTTCATCTCTCACTAAAAAAAGCTTTAGTGATCACTGTTAAAGCCCACAAGTCATTCTCCCAAGGCACATGTAGTCTTGGGTTCTGTGTTGCCAAGGATGAGAACCCAGCCGAGTATATCCATGGTATCCAGAAATGAATCCTGAATCCCAGAACTTCTGTCATCAGTACTGCCCTGATTCATGCCAGTCAGTGGAGGCTTAATGGAGAGTTCTGTCACCACACTCACACAGAGAAGTCCCTGATGTGACCTGCATTAGATCCTTTATTAGTGATACAGTTAAATTCCTGTTAGTCTAGCACTCGCTGCCTGTTTGATTTCTTTTGGTAAAAGACATGCATAGAGTAGAGGATAGATATCCACCATCTAAGGTCATAGTATCTTTACCTTTGGATGTAGATGCCTGTCTGGGCACAGGGATACATAGCCTCCAAATTAAGAAGCTTGGTCCAATCCTAAGACCTTCCATAGAGGTATGCTCTTCTGTTTTTGGCTCTTTCTGGCCACATCCTGCCCCTAAACCCTACCTTTTCTTGAAAATGTGTTTAGTACTGAGTCTACAGGATCTCACTATATAGATTGGACTTGTAGCAATCCTCCTGTTTGCAGCCTCTCAAGCACTGTGTTTATAGGTGCACCACCACACTCAGTCTCAATCACCACCTCAGTGGCTCCAGGGGGTGGGGCCAGCATGACTCACTGGGAATCGAAGCCCAGTCCCCAGTCTGCATAAACAGGCACTTTAATCCACTGAGCTATTTGGCCAGCTCCCTTCCTCTGACCCACCACTGATACTACCAAAAAAAAAAAAAAAAAAAACTTCCTTTTTTGGGCCCTAAATAGAACCAAAACTCTCTAATGAGTAGCCAGCAAGGACAGCAGTCCAAAATTGAAAGACTAACCTCTTCGTGACATACTGAGTTCCTGCTAGCGTGTATGTCATCTGAAACCAATAACATAGTCTCCCTGATCTCCTGAGTCTATACATTTGAGTACCTTAAACTTTAACACCTACCTGATGGTGTTTTGGAGACCACCATAATAATTTGTTTACCCCAATAACCTGTTCTCACCTGCCATACTGACCTGGTCCCTCAAGCCTTGTTTTCAGTATAGATACCAAATCTTCATTTTGCTGCACTCATTCCTGTCTTATTCTCCAAACTTCAACTTGACACCAAGATAAAATTAGTCTAGGTAACTCTTAGACTATATATATTCATAAAGAGGATAAGTATAGTACATGAATTGAAATGAAAGTCTGACTTGGCTTATAAATATTTTTGTTCCATTGGGAATGGTGGTACATGTGTGTGATACCAGCACTCAGGGGACTGACACAGAAGGATTACTGTGAGTTAAAGGCCAGCCTTGGCTACCTAGTGAGTTCAAGGTCAACCTGAACTGCATATTGACACCCTGTCTCAAAGCAAACAAATAAACAAAAGAACCAAAAGAGCATTTTTGTCACTCACAATTTAAAATGAGTCTGATCTCTGAATCACATTAAAACTCATAATTCATTAGTTTGGAGACACCATCTTTTACTATCTGAAAAAGCCTAAACTGACACAAACAAAGGAATCTTCTTCAGGATGACAGATGTACAAATGCCACTTATAGAAACCCAGGACATTCTTATCTGTCATCCACCAGCTTTCATTAGAGCTACAATCATCTATCAGGGGGGGTATCTGGAGGCTTCATTAATTTTTTCCCTCTGACATATAAAATTGTTAATGCTTAAAATCTTGTCCATATCAAAAATGATAGTGCACCTGTTTAGGCAAGCACAAGGACTGAGGTTTGATCCTGGGTACCACATGCTGTGCCAGCCCCAACCTCAGGTGCACTGAGCCAGGAACCCAGGTGCACTGAGCCCCAGGTGGTACACACCTGTAATCCCATAACTTGGGAGGCTGAAAACATGAGGATTGCTATGAGTCTGAGCTGTAATAGTGAGAGCCTGTACCAAATATATAAAAAGAAGAAAAGATAGCAATTGGGAGGAAACAGATCTGTCATCCAGGAGCTTCAGGTGCAGTTAGTCCTTGCTATTCATTCCTATAGGATGAAGACTTTTCTGGGATCAACAGGAAATAAGTACCCACTCCAGTTGGTACATTTGATTGTGGCTAATTGAAGTTCTATATGCCTCATTATCTGCATGTCATATTTGTTTTCTCTACAAGGGAAGTTTTCTACTATTCTATCTGTGAATGCTTTATTTTTAAATATCATTTGTGTTATCTCCCACTTTTTCATTGACTCCAATCAATCCTTTTATTCTTATTTGCTTCATCTAGTAGTTGCTCGATTGATTTCTCATGATCCCTTGATATTTTAAGAAATTTTTTTATTCTGATCACTATCCACAAGGCTGTCTTCTGTATCTGAGATCCTGCCTGATATTGGTTTAATCTGCTGTGAATACTTTCTAAAATTTTCATTCTCCTGGCTATCTGCTTGAATTTGCCTTATGGGTTCTATTTCTTTCCTATGCTGAGCAATCTTGGCTTTCACAATTTTCTCAAGCTCTATTTTTCTGTCTGTATCTGCTCTAGAGTCACTAAGCATGGTTTTCATTGTGGACACCATCTTGGCAGTTATCTAAGAAATCATCTCTGATTTGATTTTTTTTCTAGAGCCTCATTCAATTCTTTTAGTGTTAGCACTTCAGAAAGGCCAGGTGGGTTACATTTGGATTGTCCCAATCATTGTTCCCTGGGTTTGCCCTTAGCCAACTGGATGTCTGGGGTTTCTTCTTATTTAAGTGCCTTTTGGGGCAGAACTGGGGATTGAACTCAGGCCCCTGCACTTGTCAGGGAAGCACTTATTCTACTGAGCCATCTCTCCAGGCACCTTTTCATTTTCTTTGTTTTTTTAGATTAATTTCGCTGAAGATGCTTGGGAATTGCCTATGGTGGGTTGTATTATTGCTAGTATTTAGAACCCTTAGGAAATGACTACTTTCCGGTAACTTCCAGGTGTAGCTGATTTTTTGGGCTTTGAGTCTGCTGCAAGATCCTACCTCTTCAATTTATTTGAGATGAGAAGTTGTTGCATGTTTGGCCCAGTCTCTGGCTCTTTGGCACTGTGCTACAGTATTTACTGTGATCTCTAGTCAATCTCAGTCTTGGGATACCAGGAAGAACAGTTGTTTAGAACAATAATGTCAGGCTGGGGAGATAGCTCAGTGGTCTAAGTACCTGCCTTGCAAGCACAAGGACCCACGTTTGATCCTTGGAACTGCATGCATTGCTGGCCCCAGAACTAGGCATGGTGGCACACATCTGTAATCTCAGAGCTTGGGAGGCTGAGATAAAAGGATCTCTATGAGTCCAAACTGCATAATGAGACCCTGCACTAAATAAATAAATAAATAAACATTAAAGAAGAACAATATTGTCACTTTTGGCTATAGTGCTATCATCAGCAATGACAATAGCATCAAACACAGCCGAAAAAGTGACAAACGGAATTAACATTAATTTTCCACTTTTAACCATATGAATGGGATTTGTGGTTATATAACAAAGTCTAAAAACAAACAAGAAAGTTATATGCAGTACAGCAGTCCTTAATATGTAAATGTTGCCCTCAGGGGTTAAAGTTTAAAATGTGTTAGGAAAGGGCTGGAGAGACAGCTCAGTAGAATAAGCACTTGCCTGGCAAGTGCAAGGTCCTCAGTTCAATCCCCATTAAAATAAAATAAAATGGGTTAGGGAGAAAATCAAGAAGTGGAAGAGATTAGAGTTAAGGCTGGGGGCAAAGGTGGATCATGTCAATTTTGGGAAACTAGTACAGAAAAGTGCAGAGAAAGTATGAAGGAAGAGGGGCTGCAAAGATGGCTCAGTGGAATAACACCTCCCTGGAAAGCACAAGGGCCTGAGTTCAATCCCTGATTCCACACACACAAAAAAAGAATGAAGGAAGAGATAAAAGGAACAACAGAACAGAGTCAAAACTACAAAGAGGCTAGAAACCATGTTCTCAGCTGTCACTGGTAGACAACATGTGGAGACAGTCCCAATCCGTGTTGACTTACCCCAGCAAGCCAGAGTAGCTTTTTGACAAGGCAGTGGATAATCTCAATGAGCCTGCACCTTCTGGCTAAGACCAGACTCATTTGGCCTACAGCCATCAGCATACTTTCTGCAAGTCTGAGCCTCACTGGGAGCCACTAAGATACAGCCAGCAGTTGCTTTAGGTTCTGAGCTAAGTCAGCCCCTCTCTAAGATGACTCCTGGCCAATCGTTGTCTTGCATGTGACAACTGAACCCTCAGCACTGGTGGCCAACTAGTGCAGTCCTTCACGTTCACTGGTCCCTTCCACTGCTATATCTTACCATGGAGTCCTCAGGCTTTGCCAGCAGTCACTGTGTGTGTGTGGATTTGAATTGCTCCTCTCACACTTCCTTTTTCATTGAAGTTTCTTTCTTCACTCTGTCTTTGGGCTTCAATTCATAATTCAGATCCTTCCTAGGTCCAGGGGACCCACTTCCTTCATTCATGTCTTCTGCACATTGCTATATTCCAGCATCTGGACTGTGACTCTCAGAGAGGCTTTCTCTGTTGCTTGCCACTCCAACATCTTGGTGCACCAGTTGGTAAACTTGTTTAACACGCACCTCACATTCCTGAATCTTCACAGTATCAAGTTACATCTTAGAAGCTTTCCTTCAGGGTCCATTCATGACCAGGAACATGGGTCACTGATGCTTCTAATAAAACACTACTGGATTCCTCCTTCTGTGGAACAGAAGAGTTCCTCCTGTAGAACAGGAGACTACTCTCCAACTGGATCTGACCAAGTACCAAAACTACAAAGAGGCTAGAAACTATGTTCTCAGCTGTCACTGGTAGGCAACATGTGGAGACAGTCCCAATCCATGTTGATTTACCCCAGCAAGTCAGAGTAGGTCTGAGACAGACCTATACCTCTTACAGGTGTTCCATGATTTTCTATATCCATTCTTGTGCCATCCTATAGTCCACTGGTTAGGCTTTTAGGCTTGGTACTATCACCCCATCTCACCATAAAACTATAAAGGATCTTATAATATCTGTCACCTGAGAGTTGTTATAGACTCACAGCAGATAATTAACATGAATCTTTGAGATGGATGAACATTTCTAGATTGGAACTAGAACCATAGTCCTAAACCTGGGATTATCAGTAGCAGAGATACTATACAGTACTTGATACTTCCTAATTAAAAATTTTATTGAGATAATTATTATTGGCATTTTGAGCCAGATAATTCTCTGTTGGAGAAAAGAATATGACTTATGTGTTAAGGAATATTTATTAGCATCTCTGGTTTCTACCAAGTAGATGCCACTTGTAACTAACAAATATAGGTCTAGATGCTTCCAAGACACCTTCAGTTGAGAACCACTTCCTTAGATTCATGCAGAACAGTTATGTAAACTTGGGGTGGCTTGGCTTTTCTAGTAAGGCATGTTCTGTAGTATTAGTGGAAACTTTTCTGACCTATGAGAAACAAAGAGAACTAGATCATGAAAACATCATTTGACTTATGAAAAGGACAGATTTTTCTCTCATTACCCTATAGTTACTCACTCTTCCTATCATCTATATCTGAGTATTACTCAGATGTGTTACCAGTTGTAATGTGGAAGCAGCAGTGATGCAGAGAAATACTAGATTTCCTTGTCCAGCTATCTCATATCCTACTGTTACAGCTTGTCTATATCATCATCAAGGTTCTCACTAGAATGAAACCTATAAACAAAACTTCTTTGCATGTTATGCTGCATCAGGTTGCCCTACTAAGGCAAGATTTTTCTATTTGTTTTGAAATGCCTCCTCTCTGTCTATCTGGGCCTTTACTGCAGATTCTAGTAAACTCATCATGTTTCTGGAACTGTGTCATCGTTTCTCAGTGTTTTCATCACAATGCATTTCAAAGAATGCTTTTATTTTAATGAGCTCATTTATATGAGCAATGACTAAGAGAAATTATTGGGACTGTGGGGATCTGTCCAGGCATACCACTTTCCTCATGCCTGAAAAGCACAGTCTCTCAGGTTTCATTGAAAATTCTGGTTTTGTCTTAGGAAGGAAGGAAGGAAAGAGGGAAGGAAGGAAGGAAGGAAGGAAGGAAGGAAGGAAGGAAGGAAGGAAGGAAGGAAGGAAGGAAGGAAGGAAGGAAGGAAGGAAGGAAGGGAAGGAAAAGAAGAAATTCATGTCTTCATTCAAAAAGGGTTACTATGCTACTTAATAGGCACCATTTAGAGGCACCCAAGACAGTATCTGGAAGAGCTTTTTGTCTAGTGGAAAACTCAATGTGAGGACAAGAACACTTGTGAGTTGAGGGCTCCAGTCACCTATGTTCTGTATGCATTCAGAACAAAGTCACTGAAAGGTTGAATTATGCATACTACTGTCCATTTCCTGATCACAAGTTCTAGAATGCATGTAGAAGTAGCCTGTGAGAACACTTAATTTTCTTCTTGGGCAAGATTGACATAAACCATTGGAGCGTGTCAAAGACAAAGAATATCTGGGATTTAGCAAAGTATTTGATAATAATAAATGGAAATTTGCCCATTTCTTTCATAGGTTTGTTAGTAATTAGATAACCATAATTGGTTTCAATACGGAGGAGTTACAAGTTCTGTGACATCAGGGTGTTTGGTCTTAAGCTATGAGTGATTGCCATGAAGTCATATTTTACAGTATAAATACCTCAGAAGATTTTTGGTTAACCAAAGCAGTAAACCCAATTCAGTGAAATGAAATATACCAAAAGAGAATGAAAAAATAAAAAATAAAATGGAAGCTCTTGCTCTTAGACTTTAAAATCATTTGCAGGGCTGAATGTATAACTCAGTGGTCAAGTGATTTCTAGTATGAATAAAACCCTAGGTTCTATCACCCACACTATAATAAACAAATAAATCAATAAACACAGGAAGAGAGGACCAAGCTGGAAAATAGGCACTAGAAAAGACTCAGAGCATACCTGTTTGTAGTTGTTTATATGCATTGAAGAAATACCTGCTAGGTGTGGTAGCACATGCCTGTGGTCCCAGAACTTGGGAGACAAAGGCAGGAGGATCATTGTGAGTTCAAGCCCAACCTGAGCTACAAAGTGAGCTTAAGGCCAACCTGGACTGCATAGTGAGGCCCTGTCTTAAAAAGACAAAAAAGAGGGCCAGTTAAATAGTTCAGCAGACTAAGTACCTACTTAGGCAAGCACAGGGACCGGGATTCAATCCCCAGCACTACATGCTGCTCTGGCTCCACCACCTCCACCACCCTGTGTACTGAGCCAGCCACTGAAACTGGGCGTGGTAGCACACCCCTGTAATCCCAGCACTGGAGAGGCTGAAAACAGGAGGATCACTATGAGTACAAGCTGCATGGTAAGACTCTGTGCCAAATACATAAAAAATAAAAAAGACATACCTCCTATATTGTCTAAAGTATGGATTCCTAGGTCCTACTCCAGACTGTCAGATCCAACAAACTCAACAACATGCACTCATTAAAGAATCTTAGCTTGGGATGCTATAACAAAATACTAAACTGGATGTCAGATATTTCTTTTTCACAGTTCTAAAGACCAGGAAGTTAAAGGTTAAAGACGCTGGAGAATTGTTTCCTGGTGATGTTCCTTTTTTTGGCGGTGGGGGGTTTGCTAAGTACTTTGTCCATGCCCTAAAGCTTTATGTGTATTTTTGGGTCTTTTGTCAGCCACACCTTACGATCTACTGTTTTAGAGATTCAAGGGAGACATATTCCACAATTGCATTAAGCAAAGTATAATGAGAAGAAAAGTCTACTGATGTAGTGAGAACAGATGTAGATAACTTACTTTTAACCTTCGTTCAAAAGAGTCAAAATAGAAACAGGAAGGCAAAGGAATTTAGAACTAGGTCATGTGAAGAAAAGTGGAAGGAAGTGGTAATTCTTCATTCAGAAAGATCGGAGAGAAGAACAGAACAGGAGAAAGTCATCTATATCAGGGAATTTAACATGCTCTGTGTAACCTCACAACATGACACTAGGACCACTGGACAGAAGCAACAGAGGAATTAATTTGGGCTCAAAAAAATGACTATCTTTCTCCAGTAGAGCCGTTTCCAGTCCTGGTGGTCTTCAAGAGTAGAGAACATGTTTGGCTGATTCTTCATTAGGTTCAGTGTGTTAGTTCATCCCCAGGACCATAAAAATGAATGAAATAAAAACAAATGATTCCTCAGTAAGTTGGGTAATGAGGTAGAGGATGGTACATTCAATATAGGAGATAGAATAATGAGAAGTGATGTTTTCATTTCAATCACCAGGATTGAACCAGCTTCTCATGCATGCTATGCAAGCACTCTACCATTATGTTACAACACTATAGCTGTTGTTGTGTAACAGGACAGAATACAGATATTTAGGCTTCTGAATAGAAATAAAGAAAGGTATGAGAATGATGGACACAGGAGTTCTGTATCAACAAGAGTGGAAAGAGAAAGGCAAGAGGGCAGGGGATTGAAGAGATAAGGAAAGGTTGGGATCCAGAGTGTAGGAAAGATTTGTAGTGGAATTGAGATAGAATAGTAGAAAGAAGGTAATTGTTAATGATACAAAAACACTGAGTGGCAGACAAGAGGGTTCCATATGAGGTAGTTAAGGCAATGTGATGGTAAAGTGATGAAGTTTATTCCATTTATAGTATTAATTAACAAGGAGTTAACATTTTCTACTTAAAGTTTAGAAAGTTCAGAAAGAGAGGGCTTACACAGTGTAGAAAAGGTATGGAGTAGGTCTGGAGAATCTCTTAAGAACTCAAAAACCATCCATGACTAGATATTGCTTTGAAGGATTTTATTTAGGGTTGAGTCAACTCACATTTTTAATATATCCAGTACAGATGAACAATTCAGATGCCAATTCAGAGATCAGATGGCTTGTGGTAACATGGGGTGGGAATTGTCATGGTGAACCAAAGAAAGACTAAAGGAACAAATTTCAGGTTCATAAAGATTGATCGATAATCTTACCACCTGCAAGTGCAATGTGTGCTGTCTGCTCCATGAACTGTATTTTATTTTTTTCTAGTTTGACTCATATCTTGAGACAAGGTCTCTGTATATTACCTTGGCTGACCTTGAACTCTTGCCCTAAAATGATCTCCTGCCCAACACTCAGAGGACCTAGGACAATTTTCATGAACCACTTCATCTGGCCTGTTCCAGAACTTTAAAATAAGTATCTATCCATTCAACCTAGGAACTTTAAACCTAGAGATACCCAGAAAGTAACCAAGATATCAGAAATGTCACTGCAGGGGTGTCCTTTTGTACTCTTTTTTTTTTTTAATTTATTTATTTATTTATTACAGTGTCTCGCTACACATCACGGATTCTTTTTTTGTGCGGGGTAGGGGGTTCAGCTCAGCCTGCCCTGGGGGGAGGGGCTGGCATGGCATGTGGTGCTGGGGATCGAACTGCGGTCCCTGAGAGGCGCTTTAGACCACTGAGCTATCTTGGCAGCCCCATCCTTTTGTACTCTTGTCTTTATTGTTTTAGTTATTTTCTGTCATTGTTGAGGCAAAATATCCAACACCTGAAATTATAGGAGGAAACATTTATATTGGCTTAGAATTCACAGAGGTTTCAGCTCATAGTTAGCTGACTCCAAGGCAAATGACATGGTATAGGTCATCACAGTGGAGAGGTAGTCCATGGCAGGGCAGACAGGCAGCAGCCAGCACTGAGCCTGCCTTCTTTTCTCTCCTTTTATATTCTACTCAGGCTACAGACCTATTGCTTAGTGCCACCCACACTCAGAGTGGGCCTTCCAATATCCATACCCAGACCCATGTTAAACCAACTTTAATTATCACAAACCCTTAATCCTAAGATCACATAGCCAAGACCTAGCCAGCTCACAAGAGCCCCACCTATGAGCACATGTGGCTTTGAGAGAACCTATGAGCACATGTGGCTTTTAGGGTTGAGTCAATTCACATTTTTAATATATCCAGTGCAGATGAACAATTCAGATGCCAATCCAGAGATCAGATGGCTTGTGGTAACACAGGGAATTGTCATGGTGGACCAAAGAAAGACTAAAGGAACAAATTTCAGCTTCTATTGAACCATAGTGGTGATCTTCACAGATTTCTAGCTTTGAGGTTGTCAGTGTTTAGTGTGTGTTCTGGAAATCTGTGAGTTTTATAAAGCCCTGAGATTTCAGGAAGTGTGCAACCCCTATGGCCACTGTAATGTAATTGTTAAAGAACAAAAGCTTTGAGGTTTTTCATATATTCTCATTTATTTGTCAGTGAATTTTAAATTTGTGTGTGGAAAATGATAGCTTTGACCTGCATGAGTTATAAAAGACTGACACGATCTGAAAGTTCACCATGCCTGTCTTCCAGAAACCTCTTCAGATAATACAAATTGATGGGAGATATCTGGAAATAGGCTTTCTAAAATAGAGCTCAGGGGCTGGGGAGATGGCTCAGTGGAATAAGCATTTCCCTGGTAAGTGTAAGGGCCTGAGTTCAATCCTTGGTTCTCCCCCCCCCCCAAAAAAAAAAAAAAAAGACAAGAAAATAGAGCTCAGGGCCGATGAGATAGCTCAGGAGACTAATCACTTGCTTTGGCAAGCACAGGGACCAGGGTTTCATCCCCAGCCCCACATGTCATGCCAGCCCCATCCCCAGGGTGCCCTGAGTTGGCAACAGAGTCCAGGTGTAGTGGCACATGCCTGTAACCCCAGCACTGGGGAGGCTAAACAGGAGGATCACCACAAGTCTGATCTGTGTAGTAAGATCCTGTACCAAATACACAAATGAAAAGAAATAATAATAATAATAAATAAAATAAAGCTCATATGCTTTGGCCTTTTGTTTTCTTATTGTTTTTGCATGATAAAATTAAATAATTTTTCTTTCTTTTTTTTTTTTTTTTTTTTTTGGCAGAATTGGGGATTGAACTCAGGCCCTTGCACTTACCAGGGAAGTGCTTATTCCACTGAGCTATCTCCCCAGCCCTAACTCAAATAATTTTTTTAAAAAATTTTATTGGTACATTTTAGTTATGCATAATGATAATATCCATCATATGGAATTTGTACCTGTATGTGATATATTTGGCTTCTTCTTTCTTCCCCACCCCCTTAAACCCTCCTTCCCTTAAATTATCCTTAAACAACAGTAAAAAGATCTCTTTAAGGTAGAGCATTTGCAGGGTAAATCTGTATATGAGACTTTTTTTATTATTGACTAAATTCACAGGAGAACCACTTCATTTTAAGAACTTGGAAAGTCTTAAAGAAAGGAAGATTCAGTCCTCTGTTTGTAAAAAGATAAAGGAAAGTCTGTAATGTCCTAATCTGGCAGTTTACCTGGGGCAGGTGGATGATCACCGAATCATTTCCAGAATACTCTGCAATGAATATAGTGTTGGGAACTTTTATCACTTGACAGAGCAAGTCCTGTCAAACTGATTCATTTCCTTCCATGAAAGAGTAACAAGATTTTAGTAGATTGAGGGGAAATGATAAATGTAATCTGTGTTTTATTTAGCAAGGTGTTTAAACCTACTCTACCTAGCACCTTGGTCAATAAATTCTAAAAATTTAGAGATTGGCATGAGATGTGCAGAGGGCATTTGGTCACCTATCTCTGAAGTCTGGATTTAATAGCAAATCTTTTTTTTTGAGAGGCCCAACAACAGGGGAAAAGTTAACGGACCTGCCGTAAGAAGAATGAATAGTGGTCAGTTGCCTCAGAGGAGCTGTGAGACCTGACAAATGAATGCAACATTTGTCACTTCATGATTTTGATTATTCAGTTATGCTTGGAAGATCAGGTATGAATGTGTGTTTTATAAAACAAGGTAAATGCTAGCTGCTTGCCACAACATTCATACACTGTGCTTCCACTTCCTTCTGAAAATTCTCCAAAATCTTTCATGATAGGATTGATTCTCAGGCTTCTTGATCACCCGAGGGGAGGAAAACAAGGAAACAATAACATTGAGAGCGACTGAGATGTGTGGAAACAAATGTGTCCTATTGTATAATTCCAAAAGGGAAAGATACTTTTGGAAATTCTTTTCTGGTTTAGTAGGAAAGGGTCTGTTGCTAATAATGGCCACAATATTGCTTTACAATTATTCCTTGCATTTACATATCCCTCTGTTCCATAACTCTTGTGTCTTTCTAAACTATTAATCTTCATAACACCCCTGCCGAGGATAGCTGGTGGGTACCTACTTGCATTCCTCATATTTCAGTAACCTTATGGCTGAAATTATATATGGGTGGAAGAGAGGATGTATACCCTTGATTATACATCTTTATCTCATTGCCGCATATCCCAATGCTGACAGATTTAACCCAGAGCCCAATAATACCTACAAAGAACATCTTATATTTGTTTAGACTCCTCTGGTTTATGCAGCACTTTCATCACCACTTGATCTTCACAGTCCCACCCTGCTGGTAGGTAAGTGCTATTATGATATTATCAATCACTATCAAACACCCCTCATGTGCCAGGCATTGTGCTGCATATGCTATATCTGCCATCTCATTTAATCCTCAGACAACACAGTGGGGTGTGTGCCATTATCTCCATTCTACAAGGAGAAAACATGCTCCAAAGATTAAATTGCTTGTTGGAGGCCATTGAGCCTTTACTGGCAGAGTTGGGACTAGACCCCAATATTTTGGTGATATGTTTCTACTCTCTTAATTTAGTATTTTTTTAATTAAAGAAAAGAAAAGTCCTTACTGGGTGTGATGGTACACACCTGAACTCCCAGAACTTGGGAGGTTGAGATATTAGAATTATGAGTTCAAGGCTAGTTTGGACTACATAACAAGTTCAAGACCATCCTGAAGTTGTATAGACCTAAAAAAGCAAAAAAGAAAAGGCCAGACCAGACCTTTGTGCTTCCAGGAAGTGCTTTCCACTCCTGGCTTCTTAGTCCTTTGTGTAATCTTCTTTTTGCAGTACTGGGGGTTGAATCCAGGCCTGTGCACATTAAACTACAGCCTTAGCCTTTGTAAATTCTGTTTTGAGACAAGGTCTTGCTAGTTGCCAAAGCCAGCCTTAAACTTGCTTAGACTTATGATCCTAAGTCTGCAGACTTCCAAATAGGTGGGGGTCACAGGCATGAGCCACTGTGCCTGGCCTCCTGCTTAGTGCTTTGACTGTAATGTAAGGTGCATATGTCCTGAGGTGCCACACTGCCTTTTTGTTGTGGTGATGTACAGAGAGAGAGAGACAGAGACAGAGAGACAGAGAGAGGCAGAGACAGAGACACAGAGACAGAGACAGAAAAAAGAGACAGAGAGACACAGAGAGAGAGATAGGCAGACAGACAGACAGATGGACAGACAGACACAGAGACAGACAGAGATGGAGATGGAGACAGACACAGAGATATAGAGACACAGAGAGAGAGACAGAGAGAGAGAGAGAGACAGAGACAGAGACAGAGACAGAGAATATTAATCTTATGTTACTGTTGTACCATTTTAGTCCAGGGCAAATTCTTAGTAGTTAAGTTTTTTATTTTGAAGTAAGTGGTAACAAAAGGGTTTTTGTTTATTTTCTATACTGGGGATCTAACCCAGTGCCTTCACCCTCAGCTAAATCCCTAGTATTTTTTTTTTCTTTGAAACAGGATCTTGCTAAGTCTGTGAGTTGCCCAGACTGGATTTGAGCTTACATCCTCCTGCTTCAGCCTCCCAGAATGCTGGAGAGGCACCATAGCCATCTTTACAAAGTATAGAATATCAGTTTTCAAACATTCAATGGAAATCCTAAACTTCATTGGTTCACCACATCTCTCAGTGCCCAGAACTGTCTTCATCCTGGGATCATTATTTGCAATTCAGTGTTGCCATCATCACCATCATCATCATTATCATTATCCTGAGTGCCAATTAGCACCGTGGGCATTTATGGAGATGTGTGCAGTGTGCACTCCATATGGTGCCTGTCCTTAGGGAAACAGGTAGGGTAACCCACAACATGAATGCAAATGCATTTGTAAATACATGTGCATTTCCATATTATCACAGGTATTAAGTAGTGAGGCCAGTGGATATTGTTGACAGTATTTTGGGGCTATATAATTATAAACTAATATAGGGACCCCTCCCCCCTGCTCTAAGAGCTAAACGTGAGAAGCTGGGTAAAGTCAACTCTAACACTAGGCTGGAACAGGATGAGGAAATCAGCCTAAGCCAGATTCCAGGATGGTTAAAGAGCTCCCTGCAAGACACCCCCAGATCCCTCTAAAGTTAAACAACAGACTCAGAACCATTCTTCTTCATTCTGTTTCCACTTATCCTAATTCCCACCACCCTCTAGTATATTTTCCTACCCTGAGTTTCACAACAATTGATGAGAATTGGATAGTGTAGGATCCTCTGACTGAGTCATGTCACACCTATAGCTGTGAGTTGTGTTCCACCTTGGTATTCTGTATTCCTGATCCAGCAAAGACAGGGGCCCCATAAATGATAAATAATGGCAGTGACACTGATACACTCCAATACCACTTTTATTTCGGCTCAAAACCCACAAAAATCATTTAACTGAGCAACAGAGCTAAACTGAAAAGAGCACATCTTTGGCCTATAACATTTGAACACTTAAAATTAGAGCTTGTACAAGATATTTAAAGTCTATAGAAAGTTCTAGATTCCTGCCATATCAGAAGAGGGTTTAGATCCTGACAAGACTGAGCACATCATTGACTAGCCTCTAGGAGGTAACTTCATCAATCTCAATATCATCTTCTCCTTACTGACTTCCAGGGGCATGTAACTAGTGTCTCTTAAGAAACCAATGTAGGGGCTGGGGATATAGCTCAATAGAATAAGCACTTGCCTGGTAAGCACAAGGGCCTGAGTTCAATCCCCAGTTCTGAAAAAAAAAAAAAAAAAAAAAAAAAGAGAAAGAAACCAATATAGCCAAGACTTATTTAACACATGCCTGTAATCCCAGCGGCTTGGGAGACTGAAGCAAGAGGATTAAAAATTTGAGCCTAGGCTAGGTAACTAATACAATTTTAAAAATGTAAAAGACTTGCATGGAGCCCATCCAAATAGCTCAGTGGATTAAAGTGCCTGCAAGCAAGTGCAGGGGCTAGGGATTCAATCCCTGGGCCTGCCATGCTGGCCCTGCCCCTGGGGCGTGCTGAGACGGCAATTGAGACTGGGCATGATGGTCTACGCCTGAAATCTCAGCTCTTGGGAGGCTGTAAAAAGGCAGATCACTACTGAGTCTAATCTAGTAGTGAGACCCTGAAGACCCTGCAGACCCTTCCCTAAAAAAAAAAAAAAATTAAAAAAAAAAGACTTAGATGTAGCTCAGTGAATAGGTCTTGGGTTGAATCCCCAGTACCATTCAAATAAAACCAAACAAACCAGAAAGGCATCCAAGCATAGTGAAGACCACTTGTTCAAGTGTACTAGTTCATGGGGCCGGGGAAGTGGCTCAGTAGAGTAAGTGCTTCCCTGGCAAGCACAAAGGCCTGAGTTCAATCCTCAGTTCAGAGTTCTAGGTCTAGACCTTTCTAGGGTCTTTCAACAAGATGCTCTATTTCTGATTTTTTTTTTTACAATTCACAGGTAAATGTGCCCATTAAAGTATTTATGCCCTCCTAGTAATGTGCCACCTTTACAAGCACTGGGCATTAGGAATTCACACCTAAGCCGGGCGTGGTGGCGCATGCCTGTAATCCCAGCACTCGGGAGGCTGAGGCAGGAGGATTGTTGTGAGTTCGAGACCAGCCAGAGCTACAAAGTGAGCTTAAGTTCAGCCTGAAATGCATAGTGAGACCCTGTCTCAAAAAAGACAAAAAAAAAAAAAAAAATTCACACCTAAGCAGTAATTATTTAACAATCTCACTCTTGTGTGACCTTTCTATGTCTCCCTCTCCCACGCCCACTCTGAAAGGTAGAGGAGCCTAGATGAGGAAGCTGAGAACATTCTACCTCTTGGCCCTTGAAAAGTTGGTCCTTTTCACACACATACACACACACACACACACGCACTCACCTCTGACCTCACTACCTTGCTGTTTACTTTCAAAGTGTTTTCCAGGGGCCAGGGAGATGGCTCAGTAGAATAAGTGCTTCCCTGGTAAGCGCAAAGTGTCTGAGTTCAATCCCTGGTTCCGCAAAAAAAAAAAAAAAAAAAAAAAAGTGTTTTCCAGGGACACCCTGGCTCCATATTTCAGTGAGAATAAACAGACTGAGGCTCCCCTACCTTCATTAAACATTTTCTTCAAACTGCATT